>JARJDZ010007946.1:0-30715 GCA_030264555.1 Aleochara sp. GC000083
TGTTGTTAGAAATATTTGGGCACTAATTCTGAATGAAACGCAAAAAAAATCAGTCAAAAAGTCCCATTACTTTTCGAGTTATTCAACTTTAAAGATTATTGCCATTTTTGCAAATTTGTCAAAGACTTGTCTTTGGTACATTTTTGCACATTTTCAAAAAAGTTTCAGGATTTTCAGGAAATGTTGCTAGAAACATTTAGCACCTAATTCTGAATGAAACGCAAAAAAAATCTATCAAAAAGTCTTATTACTTTTCGAGTTATTCAACTATAGCTTGGTACATTTTGAATATATACCTTACATACCTGTAGCCACTACATGCAAAACAAGCAAACCCATTCAAGATGTCCAATGTTACTCCAACATGAGATGATGACTCCAGTAATAGTTTCAGGTTCTGCAACAAATATAATAATGACTTATCCATTTGGCTGCGCGGTAAAAAACGAAATAAAATGTGTATGGTGGGTGGCCTATGTTAAATGTTTTGAAACTTGCTCCAGCAAGCTTTGACTACTCGATACGAGGTGTCGGTAGTAGTTTACAATTTCTCAAAATTTCAAATTTGGTACATAATTTAATGATATTTAACAATTAATCAGTATATATAACAAATCTAAGTAAGTTTTAATTAGTTTTAACCCGCAGCCTAGTTTTTTTCTTGTTCGATGTTCAAGAATTGAATCTGTTATCTGTTTGTAACGTTGACCATCGTAATAATTTTAAAAGTGGATAAAATACTTGTTATGCTTTAGAGGTTTAAACCATAAGGTATTAAAAATTGTGGAAATATATAGCCTACTTACAATTGCCGGCTGGATCACTATGCCCAATGCTGGATTACTATTTTCCACTATGCCCATTGCTGCTTAAAATCCTTTGAAAATGTGGTGAAGACTCTAAAATATGAACAACAAATACTTATTTATCAACTAATTGACTATTTATGGCTTGCTAAATGATTGCCAATAGTTCAAACTGCTCAAGTTCTTCAAGATCTAATTTGTCGTGACGATCCAGCGAATCCCAATGTATTTGTTTGAACTGAAACAATTTAAATATGTAAGCCCAAAAACATTTTGTTGATAATGGAACGCTGAAGTTGAATATGTGTTTTTGAAATCTGCGAAAACTAACCGTTAAAAGGGGTGTTGTTTTCCTGTTTAAATGGCATTACTTTGTCATTAATTCGTGCGTCAATAAATGTGATTGGAAATAATTGATGTGTAATAATTGTGGACAAACAAACAATTAGTACACATCTATTATTTGCATGTCGATTCTATTTAGTATCATCATTTCATAATGAAATCAGCGATATCGAATTGATTTAGTGCATTCGAGCATGAGATGTGGCAAAACAATAATGAACGCATATTGTCGCCCAACAATTGATTTCATTCAACAACATTGACTGCTTTTCAATGCACAGTTCTCAATTTCATTGAAATGTATAAACACAAAGTGAGCGACACGCCCTAATCAGACAAGTGCGTTTTCTTTTAAAAGTTTTTCAACCCTTCCGTTTGCAAATAGAAAGCCACACGTCGCGTAATTGTTTATCGCCTATGAACGGTACGCTTTCTAGTGGTGCATTTTCCCACATCAATAAGTTATTCAATTTGACCACTTGTCAACAAAATTATTACCAAAATGAGATGTATTTTACGTGCACAGCGATTTCGAAATACCGACCATGATCAATCGTTATTTCTTCATTGTGCGCCCAGCATTCTCGTTAAATGAAGCGTGCACGATGCAGACGCGATAATTAAGCTCACTTTAGTGCTTAATTAGAGCGAGATTCGTCCATGTGCGCACGTGCTTTGATTGCCATTAACAATCGGCCATTAATTTCAGCACCGGAACTTATATTTCCTGTGTTATAAATAAAAAGCGGGGCCGCATTCCTCGGATGCAACATGCACACACTTTGAACAAATTCATAGCGTTTGGTTGTTTGTTCGACTCTTGGAAAAATGCGGAGCAGTTACGGCCCAAGTTAAGTATAACTAATGTGCATGCTTTGAAAGGGTTTAATCCTTTAATCCGGCATGTAGAAGCGTTCGACTTTCCCATTGAGTTCGCATCGGCTGCACGGCCGCAAAAATATCAAGGGACGCTTGATTATCTCATCTACTCATAACGACCCCCATGAGACACAATGCCTTCAGCTCAAAATCCGCACGTCCCAGCTTAGGTGCTCGCATTTGGGCCGAACAAAAAGCGACCAGAATGCAGAACTCATGATGCGTTTTCCGCCCATTCTATTCGTACCTCACATCAGTGGCCGATGAGGACACATTTCGGAGGCGACTTTCAGGTCGATTTACAATACAAAACGCCGCTAACAGCTGCCATTGCTCACCAAAGTGGCGTTTCAACGTGTTTATTAACGTTTCATATGTTTGTTCTTCTTCGCTTTTTAACTCCAAAAGCATGGGCGCATACCATCGAGCCGATTACGAGCCCGAAATGAAAGAAATGCAAGCAAGCCATGATACGTACCATGCAGCCGTCCGGTGCAGTTATCGATTTCAATTAGGTTGATATTTGTGCCGTGTTGTCTCCACCTCGAGAGCTTATGGTCTGCTTCTGCTTCGCTGACGGCTGATGCTTCATGCATCGATGGTAGGTAATTAAAACGTCTGTTTTATTACATCTTAAAAAGTCGGATTTAATTATAGGCGAGTGCGCTGTGCTGTGTGCGCACACTTACTTATTGGAGCTGGTGTGCCCGATGATGATGCTGTTGCTGCTGCTTCTTTCACTCTTCGTTTTGATTGAGATTGAGGCTGGGTACAACAAAGCTGCCTTCCATGGAGCTGGCAGCCGAAGAATATCGATGCGATGCGTTCCATGTGCGCGCTCGTGGAGTCATAAATCAGTTCCGGTTCATGTAGCGCTGTCTAGAAATTTCGGCAGCTTCTTTTGATTTACATCCAGCGTGCGTACGTGGTCGATGATGATGATGATGGTGATGGGCCAAGGAGCGACGAGGAGAAAAAATCATTACCGAATGATGAATTCACTCGTGGATTGAATCGTCGTGTAGTTTTCCTGCAAACAAAATCGTGAACATGAGCCAAATTGATTAATTAAGTGTTTAATTAAGTTTGAGATCAGTCAAAATATTTTCAAATGCTATTAGAATACAAAGGAATAGTTTCAATTCTTGTTTGCCAAAAGTATTTTAAAGTTTGCAAAATTTCAGGCCAAAAATAATCCATCAACTAATTATCTCAAAGTCGTAAACGTTCGAAACGTTCTAACGATAAGATGTAGATACCATTTAGAAATGTCTTTCTTGTGTCTTGAGATTGTGAAATATGCACATGAGCAAAAGTGAACCAGAAGAGGAGCATTGAATTACGACACTTGAAATGGCATTTCCTGAGGGCACCCTCACATCTATCCACACGCAGAGCTGAAGAAACGACGAAGAAGAAGACGTGCGACACATGTTTGGGACATGCCCGCAATAATTTATCCCGCACTTGGATTGGAAATGTGACGAGTCGATGAGTAAGTGCGAATAATTTATGGCCGACTGTCACAAGAGGAATGCCGACCAAGAGATCGAAACAAAGTGCAACAATCGGGACCATCAACAAACGGCCGGTAATCAGAATTAGAAGACGTCCAAGTTTGCATACGGCAGACATTCTGCGAACGCATCCTTCAACCAATAGACATAATAACTTGTTTATGCTGGGCACAATGCAGCGCGCTATCACCAATGTTGTTACTCGTCGTTGCGTCGTTGAAGGTACCTGCACCGCTGAAGAAGATGCAAGCGCGCTGAAGAGGATGGCACGAGCACGCCGCGCGGCGAAATAATTTTGTGCGTTGCTTTGCTTGGGTTGTTATGTTCGCTTGCCGCAGAGAAAACACATAAAATACAATCTCGGCTGGGCACCACCAAGCCTGCACACACACACACACAGACGACGGGCTCTGGTGGCTTGGTGCTCATCGCCGAGAGAGTCTTCGAAGACGCCGCCGCGAAGAGAAGTTATTATCTGCTAAATCATCGTTTCAATTCGTGCCGATCTTCTCTCCTTGCGCGCATCGCTTGCACATGATGCGCGCCAACTTATTTACATTCGTTTCCACAGGGTGTTGTTGTTGTTGTTGCTGCTCCTCTTCTTGGATGCGCAAAGTTGAGTTCGTGGTTGGCGTCGTCGTGAGCTTTTGCGCTGCTGGCTTCCTGCAGCTATAATTGTCGCTAGAGAGCGGCACAGGATGTAACAACGCGTAAATATATTTCCGAACGATGCGCGCATCTGGATCGTTGATATTTTCTTCTAGTTACACGTGCAGCACATTAGTGCTTTTATTTCGATTATATTTTCGAACTTGCGAATGCAGTTCCAACATTACCGAATGGCAAATTCTTTGCTTATAACGGAATGAAAAAAAAAATGTAGTGATTAACCGAGGGGTTCGTACATGAGGGATACTACTTTTTACGGTTTATAGTTTTCTGGATGCATGCGGTGATAATCGCACCGACAATGATAGATGTATGGGTGGTTTTGTTTGCATTTATCTCGGAGGTTTTTTGCCTAGGTATAATCCGCTTTGCACAAATTAGTTGCTAATCCATGCGCATGGTGTGCGCTTGCGGTTGGTGGTTTTCATGCTCTTGTGAACTTCGTGTTGGGAATTAAAAGCTCACGAGAAGCCAAATGTAAAAGCAGCAGAATCATCAGAACCACAGAAACAAATTGTTGCTATGAGCACAGATAATGATGGAGTTTTTGCAAATGTTGCATAAAATATATAGGGCTAAGATTGACAAAGATGTTTCTGAGATTATAAGTTGTTTGAGTTACTTATCTTTAAGTGTTCCAGAACTAACAATAAGCAAAATTGCAAACTACATTTTTTCATTAATTATTGCTGATTTCCAAGTGCATATTTAGTTAACTAGCGCAAATTTTCCAGTTGTAATGAAGATAGCTTCAAATATTTCAGAAAATCAAAAATGAAATTCAGATTTGTCAAATGTAATTTTTCTAATTCAGCAAAGATTGAAAATATTATAAGTAATTCAGAGTCCAATGATATAAACAATTTTTAAAAACTGAGTGATGATTACTCTTGCAATCATTGTTTCAATATTCTGAAATTTTCCAGTTGTAATTTAGAAGCAATTATAATATTTCAGAAAAAACAAGCTTTAAAATTTGTTCAAAATAATTGGGAAAATTCAATTCAAGATTTGTGAATTAAATCCTGAAATTTGTAATTCAAAATGCATCTAAATTTAATTTCTAATCAGTAAATATTGAAAAGTTAATTCAGACTCTAAAGATATAAACAATATTTAAAAACTGACTGATTATTTTTGTTGCAAAAATTCTTTCAATACTCTGATATTTCTTAACTAGAGAAACTGAATTATTCTTTAACAAAATGCTCTAAAAATCTAAATTGCATTTGAGCTCTTTGGAAATTAATTTTGTAACTGAAGCATTTCTGTAGCATACTTTATGACAATTTGCAAATTTGAGTTGCATTTTGCACTTACTAAATTATAATTGCTAACCAACTTTTTCAACTTTTCGTACTTGATTGAAGAAACAGCCTAAAAAGACAATTTCTGAAAAAATGAAGTACCCAAATTTCAAATGAAATAAAAATGATTCAATGCTCCATACAACAATTTTGATCACTTCATTATTCACCATCCAAACAAGCATGAACACTCTCATTCGACGAGCATGATTTGGTTGATTTAGTAGCATGCCGTCCGTTAATAGTAGTGACATTCGCGTCTAATTAATTATTCAAATGAATTTACCATCCACGATGCGCTTGGTACACGAATGGACTCGAATGGATTCATTTGGTCCAGCAGCTCCCTGTGATTATCGCAAAGTAATCACACAACCTTTGCCTAGCCACTTCTTCGACCACGCAGCAAGCGCAGCCAATAAATAATTCCAACTTAACCGCTTAATCCGTCCAAGAAGATCCAAGAAGGAAGGAAACTTCTTTGTAGGGAAGAAACTCTGACAGACAACATTCAATGATTTTACGGCAACATTCGGTGGATGTCGTGATTAAAACGCATTCTTAATTTGAGTTACGCATTCAATGAATGCACCATCGTCCAAAGCAACAACAACAACACGACGAGGCCGAGATTTTCCAGCCACTCATTGTGCGTTAGCCTAAGTAAGTAAGTAAGTAAGTAAGCTGCTTACGCTTTCGGTGAACGCTGAGCGTCCACGTGTGAGTAAATTGAGAAGTAAAATTAATGATTCAAGAAGAATTCGTGTCTGGAATAAGAAATTAATTAATACATTAAGGCATTGCCGTCCGTACGCCGGGCTCTTTCCTCCAACTTCAACTTCAAGCAAGCTTCTTAGCTTCTTGCTTGCTAGCCCAACTTCAAAAGCAGCCAGTTGTTCTCGTCGTTTGGCCTCTGCGTTTCGATCAACCAACCCGACCATTCGCAGCACCGTGTGGAATAATAAGGACTCGTCGTGTGTGCGCACGAAGAAAAACTTGCACCAACAGAGCATTTAAGCCGACCGTCCGCACGACGAACAACAACAACAAATACGCAGGATGTTTGTTGAGTTGAAGCTATCTATTAATTATCGCGATTATCCCATCGATTTGTTTGCCGACAGATTAAAAGATTTGCGAAAATGAAGGCGGCTTCATCCACTTCTTTTTCTTCGTTTTCTCCATGCGGAATTTTGATGCGAAATCTTTGCTGATATTAAATTACTTTTTATGATGTTGCCCGTTGGTTGCCCCTAAATAGTTACACGCGTGTAAACGAAATGTAACCCGAAACCGAATCCAGTGGTCGTCGGTTGACTTCCGATCGAATGAATGCGACCGCGTTTCTTTCGCTTCATTAGCCGCGTTTATTTTTGCTCTTCGTTTTGATGTGCTTGCTTGCTGGAAAAAATCGCCACTCAATATTTGCGCACCTCGCCTGCAATTTGCATATATGCATATACATTTACGCTCTTTCTCTTTCGTTGCTTGATTTGTGTTGTCGGTCCAAAGGGGCATCGAATGTCGAAAGTCGAAATCGGAGACCACAAAAGGGAACAAGGCGTTTTATGCGAACAAAAGTGGCAATGTATTTATTCAGGGCATGGCGATTTTCGTGATGCATTTGACAGTTTGTTCAACATCCACACACCAATTAGATGCGGCTGCACAAAACAAACATTCTCAATTGGCAGACTAAATACAAACATTTCTTCAATTTCCTACCTCGGATGGCAAAAACTCCAACTCCAGAATTGAAGTGTACATTATCGTCAGAGTCAATTTGAAAGTGGAAGAGCGCATGCAGGAAATATTGACAACTAAATTCAAGTTATGTGGCTGTAACAAATTGCGGTTTCAGCTACGATTTCACGGCTTCAAAGGCGAAGAATGATACCATTGGGTGGGATGACAAATGGAATCGTTTGTAATAAAATGACTTACTCATCGTTAGCTCATCAATAGACGATTAATGTCGGCGCCCACACCAAAGAGTTTGTACCGAACCGGGGATCAAAAAGTTGAAGGAACACCCAAAAAATCATCTGAGAAATCCACGCATCAACAATCAAAGTGTTAAACACTTTAGCGACAATGCATCTTCAACAATAGCTCTGAAATATTACCCAATCGGTAAGCATGATGTTAAGAAGCTGAACAACAATTTCGTTTTTGTTTATGAAACGTGTCAATTACAAGCGGTCCCAACCAAGCAAAATCCAATGAGTTTTTCTTCATTTGGTTCTTGCATGATGTGAATAATGTGTCGGTAAAGCACAAATAGTAGTTTTGCTCTGCTTTTTCTTGAAGTGGAGTTGGTCATCATTGCATGGTCAGACGTTTGCACGCCATCATCATCATCCACATTCACAGTTGAATGTGCGCGCCGTGCGGCAAGTGCAGTTATGTTTTATGACTTTATTACTTTATCATTAACTCGAAAACGAAATGAAACGGCACGCCAGAGATCGTCATGCTGGAACCGTGGACTTCACGATTTCAGCCACGTCTCGGCTCTCTCACGTTTATGCTTCAAGTTCGGATTGGTTTATGAAGTGATTAACTTGGAAAGTCTGCGAAGAACAACGCCAAAGAACACTTGCTCTCGAATTGCTTCATGTCTTCGAATCGGAACTACAATAAATATGATTATGAGCTAGCTTGAGGTCTTCCTGCAGAACTCTGAGATCGAGATCTAGATCGTGATCTACGTCATTGACTGATAGTCTAGCAAATTCATTTTCATTCGTCCATAAGGCATGAGGTTTAATTGTAAACTTTACATTTCACTTTTATAGCAAAATATTTAAAAATAAAACATGGTAGTATCAATTGTTTGTTTACACCACGCTTATAGGCTCCTAATTAATGGCGGCCATGTGTGCCAATGTCTGCCTGCCAAGTGTAAACGAACATTAATTGCAATTGACATCACAAGAAAAGCTGATTACGCCAATTAATTAAGAAGGCATGCTACTCAAGCCGCGCTACAGCGTTCGCATAGACCTACACGTTCAACAATTCCGGCCAATGTATATATAGTACATAAATAAATTCTACTTGCAATATCTCTGCTGGTCGATGGTTTCTGCTGGTAGCTTCACGGCGTCTCCTGCTCGTTGCGAACGCTGTCCGTGCAATTCTGATTGTGATTTATGCAATGCTACTACCTATTTTCACTTATGGGAGTCTTCCACGCACATATTGATAGTTTTAATTAATTAGTTATGTGTAATTAGGTGCAATAATTATCCGAACCTCGTTTGACTGTACATCAAAATATGACAGGTTATGTCGCACTGAGTATGTGACTTATCTGGAGGGAGCGTTGATGTATGGAAAAGTGCATCGCGCATGCGCTTTGCACTAAGCATCATTAGAGGTGTAACTCACGGTAATGCGCATGCGTTTGAAGCTTAATATTGTACATCCATGAATTTGAATGTTCAATCTTTGCAACCCCAAATGAAACGCCTTCTGTGGTTGAAAATACACAAGGATACCATGAATTGGAGTTGAAACGTTGAACACAGAAAAAGGAACCTGATGCTGAAGCAACCGGCGTGCAGTGCAAGCAGCAAATATGCGTTCTCGGAATGAAACCAGCTGTGATGAAGATCTCGATGGGAGGACCAGCGCCGCTGTTTGTTGAAGATGTTATATATTACACCCCTGTCATAGTGCGCACACCATGCACGAGCACCAAAGAAGACGAAGAGTCGTCGCGACGACATCCACACAAGGAAACAAAAACACCAACTCCTCTTGCTTCAACAATACAATTGGACGATGTCCTCTGACGAGCACAAATCTAACTATTTGAATAGAAATGCAATTTTTGCGCGGAATAATCACCGCCAAACGCAATCATAATAAATCATTAACGCTGCAATGAACATTCCAGCCGGCAGATTGCATAAATATCCGCACGGACATAATGATTGTTATTATCATTATGCGCACCAAATGTGTATACTTAGGCTTATTAGGTTTCAGCTCACTTATTCTAATCAAAAACAATGCAAGAAATTGGCTCTTTGCGCATGTACCTTGTCTCGGTATACACGGACTGCCCAGTAAGTAATTAACAGCGCGCCAATGATGAGATGTCTTCCTCCTCGTCATAATAATTAGGCAGCTACTCTGCGAAAAATGATTTGCGCATTTGTGTAATTATCTGTTTTGTGCATAATTAGAGAAGCAACATAATTAAGCGCAGGGAATGCGCCATTTTGTCCTCGAAGAATTGCTGACCAGCAAACAACACGCAGCAGCAACCAACTCTCTTCGTTTATATCACCTGCTGCAGCAGGTAGTCTTAATTATGTTATCGCTTGTTGATGGCTTGGTATTGTTTTTCGTTTTTTGTTTCTGGCATTCTTGAGGGGCAGTTGTTGCCTGCATTCGATTATCAAAATTTCTCCTTCGCTGCGAAGCAAAACGAAGATGGAAATTTGAAGGTAAGGCTTCACATTTACATACGCATTGCTATCCCGTCCCTCCAAGGGGTGATCTTCATCGTGGTCTTATCACGAAGCATTGCTACATGTTTGTAGTCAGGTTTGAGGGCTCTACGCACCAGTTTTGCTGCTATTTGCGAAAATCGTACATACCTGCAAATTACAAAAAAATCTCCAAAATACATTTCCAACATGAGGTCCTCAATGGTACCCTACAGTGTATAAGTTACCCATGAAAGGTTAAAAGTAATGAAGACGTAAAAAGCTTGATTCTACTCTTTAGTAAACAAATCAAATGAATTTGCATGAAAATGTTGGTTCTTCCTGTCAAGAACTTGAAAGGTACACCCCATGATGATGGTCATATGGTATTCTTCATGGTGTGTGACGTGCATTTGGGTTCTTTACGAGGAGGATTCGAGTACGTGTCTTGTTAGTTCGAGTACGTGCATCCGCACGTTTATTACGGTATTGTTCCAAAGTTGTAGCAATCTTTGTCTAGCTGGTAGGATGCTACAAGTGCTACAAGTACGAGCACACGTGCTCCTAATGGGATATTTATTCGAAAAGTAAAAGCTGGAAGCACTTACGTCACACCAACCAATCTCCATTCTTCCATCACCATCGTGGCTGCACTCCAAGAAGAAAAAACCGTCGTCGATAATGATGACGTTTCGTGTATTTGTTGTTCATTGACGTTGATAGGGCATGGCACACCATGACCATACGCGAAATGAGCGTGGAAAGTCGAATTCAAGGCACACCATGACTTTTCTTTCCATCAACTAATTTCCAAGCGTGACATTTTTGGTTGGTTCAATAATGAATGGGACGTTTGATGGTAGCACCTTACCATTACAAATTCGAAGGTACCATCAACCCTGCATGACAATCATCGCCTTGTGCACGTCGTTAGAATACAATGGTCGGAACGAATCGTACAAAACATGAAAATTTCATCGATACTCATTTGTTGTTGGCTTCGTTGATTCGTGATCCTCACCTTCAAAAAAGGCCAAAAATTGGGGTGCGTCCATACTAACGAGAACCGTACGTATACTCTGGTTGGCATTGTGCATGCAACTTACAACTTCTTCAGCGTGTGCCTTTCGAGCTTGCTTCTTCGGGTGTGCGCAACGCTGCGAGGACCAGTTTGGTTGTTCTTTCTCCGCTCGTAAATGAGGCACGGCATGAAGAAAGCCCGAACGAAGAAATCATATGAAACCTGTATTCGTGATGTATGTACGGCTCCACGCACCGAGGTGGTATGGTATTGATAGAGAGCACACCACAACACACCACACCACACCACATCATACCACACAGGCAAAACTGTTGGTGTTGTTGTACAGTTTAATAACTTAATTTCAATGCGCCTTTGTTTATGTTTCTCGCGCAGCAGAGTTCTACAGGGTGTTCCATGCGAGTGGCGAATTTGGCAAAGAAGGTGAAACTTGATGGTAGGGTACCACCCCACCAGTCGTATAACGGCTTCCACGGATCCAAATATTGCAGATACTTGTACGACAAGTTGTTAGCACTTTTTGGGCCGAACGCGACGACGACGACGACGAACGCAGCGCGCGCTCAGAGCGAAAGAAGTTCGGGATTGAAGGCCAGGAAGGGTCCTTGCCCTTTTTCCACCATGGGACGACCAATTTCATCGTCGATTTCTTCGCGGTGCTGAGCGACGATGAGATAACTTCATTCCAATCAACCAACCAAATTTGAGCAAAAATGATACATAGAAGCATTAGGTATTTGAAGGTATACCTTCAAGATTAGTTGAAGGTCGCAAGGAGTGAATCTTTCGGTTCCAGCTGAAGAGATTGCATGCAATCTGCACGAGAATCATTTGCAGAAATTGTATTTGTGCGGGCTGTGCTTCTGTCCGTTGGTTCGTTGCGCGTTGGTTGAAGGTACACCTCATCGTCTTAGAAGATCGAATGGTTGCTCGTGCGCGCTTGCGCGCGCGCGCGGTTGCCTTAAATAAGTAATCGTCGTTAATTATCTAAATTGCGATCGGCGAAATGACTTAATACATCCATCTCGCATCGCGCACCGCGCCAGAAGGCACATTCGCGCTTCGTCTGCCTACCACCAGCTCTTCTTCTTCGTGTGTCTGCACGCTTCGTCTTCACCGCTGCTGCGCGTTTCAATCTTCTTCGACACGGCTCCGGCCGTTTGTTTGCAATGCGCAATCCTTTGCTCTGCGCGCGAGAATCCCAAAGAGCAGGTGCCCCGCACTTTTGATGAATTTATCATTTTATCTTTCAAATGAACGCACCAAATCCCAACTCATTTGCTCACTCCCGGAGAATTTCGATGGCGTGCACGGACAAAAGAAGTCACAAATTTAAATGTTCAAATCTCTTGTTATATTCTCATTCTGTAAGCGTCTCGTTAGCAATTCTATTGGTGCTTCAAAGGTGCACCTCGAAAAAGTGGAAACTTTCAAGGAAACTACTTTTAGTATCCTTTTGAATAGAGCTAAAAAGAGATGTGGATACAGGGTGCTCGTAAAGTATGGTGTCAACTCGGCCCTTACAAACGTGCCACAATGGACACCTGTGATGACTTCCAGGTAAGCGCATTCTTCTTCGTTTTTCGTCTCATTTTTTCCATCGCGTTGCCTCCTCATCTCTTCTTCGGTTTCCGAAGAGATGAGCAACCAAAAAAAGGCGGCTCAATTTGAGCGTCTTACCTACGCATCTCTCGCTTTGATATATTATTTATTGTTACAGATATAAAATGAAAACATCATACAGCGCGTGATGGTGTACCACCAAACCACCAATGGTTCGAAGAACGAATGGACGCAATCGTTCGTTGTGCATCGTCGTTTCGAATGCGTGGAGAATTGTAAATGCGGTTGGTTCGTGTTCTTGCAGACGGTGCTCAAGAAAACTCCCTGCAACCTGCAGCCAAAACGAAGAACGAAGAAGTTGAAGGCGCATGTAACATGTAATAATTGCCTCTAAACATTGCCAACATCATGCTTTATCAGTCGCATCTCCTATCTAATATCAGAACCGATTGAAAATTCCATGTAATAACTCATTTCATGGTTCTATCAAGGTGTACCTTCATCCATCCCACCATCAAACCACAAAAATTGTTTGTGTTGGGTCCAAATGGGATTTATTTGTTAATGCGGTCAAACGTTGAAAGTTAAGAAATATGCGCATGCGCATTGGTGAAAAACAATGCTCAACTTGTTGTTTGAAGGTACCATCGTGAAGTAGGTGATTTAGACCATGGTTAATATATGGGTTTAAGACCACACCCTAATCTCGAGAAAAAAACAAGCCGAAAAAGAGAAACAGATTAGAGTTGAAACGATGCGCCGACACATCGAAGCATGAAGAGATCAACTACCAACCGCCAAATTGATGCATCAACTCCGGGTATGATGATGAAGCCCAGCCCGACGACCCACAAGAACCAACCAAACCTCTAATCTATCATTATGATTAAATTACTTCATTAGATCGTTCCACATCCTCCACAGTTGATTATGTTAGTAGTCAGAAATCAAGATTTCAAAATTTCAGACATTCGAGAACGCTTCCTGTTTGTTTGCTGGATGGTGGGAGATAATCGAGTGCAAATTTCGCAAATAGCTAACAAGGATGGTCGACACCTCAAAACGTTCGGGCAACAATTCCTTGGGAGCAATCGTAAATCACACTCCATTTTTCACCAACAAACAACCTGAAGCCGACAGAAACGCACCAACCAAAGAGATGGTATCCCAAATTGCTGGAAAGATCTGAGAGCGTGGAGCCGATACGCGGGGTGTCGCCATTGATGACTTCTTCATGCCACTCAGGCCTCCGTCATCTTCTTCCTCTTCTTCTTCTTCTTCTTCATCCCAGCAAGTCAAATCGTTCTTTTTCATCATGTGTCCCATCGTTGGGTTTGAAGGTTGCAATTAGAATACGTCGAAAACTAACGACATCGGACAGAGAAAGATTGGGTCCTCGCCGGTCGCGCCGAGGAAGATTACAAAAGGAGCAGAAAGAATCGGATAATAAACATAAACACAAAACGCACTAAGCACCTCTCGGGCCGTTGGTGGTGGTGGTGTGTGGTGCTGGTGATGATCATCTTCAGCAGGTATTCTTACCTACACCTCGTTTAGCTTTCGGTCTCTCGGAAGGCTTCGTTCGGTCCGCGCTTTGAATTGATACCGCCAAAAACCCAAATTGCTGTATAGCTTTTCAACAAAAAGAGTCATCCAATTTTGCAAAATTTACGTATTTCCTCAAACTTTAACGTAATTTTCCAGTTCAATTGATAGTCAATAGACGATTCCAAATTAAGATATCAATCTATGAAGGAAATCTTATCATGGGTACAATTAATAATGATTTAGGACCTCCGACAAAATGCCGTCTGTAATTAAATTTAATTTTATTGTTATTTTATGTAAATGTTTGACTTGAGAGGTCTTCCTTGTTAGATTGTATAAATGATTTTCGAAAAATTTACAAGTCATTGGTTGAAAGAAACTTGGATGCAACCAATCATTAAACTTAATTATAAGAGATGATTTTTCATAAAAAAAAATATTTATCTACCGATTAGTTTTTTGTTGCAAAACTTGGATAATGAGTAATTTGTGCTTCAACGAGGCTTCAACGATGATAGACAAAGAAGGTGAAGATGAACCACTCATTATGGTTCCTTCGTTGTTGCTTTGTGCGGGAACGTGATGAACCAAGCACGTGATTACAAACCACAACCACAAACAAGTCTTGTCCTATTATAGAATACACGAGGAATGAAATTGTGGTCTTTGTTCCACTGATATCTTTAACCGAGAGTTTCTTCTTCGTCGATGAAGCTTTCAAGTTTTTTTTGGTGCGTCCCCGCATCTTCGAGTTAATGTGTTAATTTAAATTTATCCTTCTAGCATATAAATTCATCCTAATCGTCTTGCTCGTTCTATTGCAACCCACGAATTTGATAACAGATACAACCAAGAAAAAACCATCGAATATAAATTGTTCCAAATAGTTTTCCCACACACAAAAAAGGTCCAAGAATTCTTGTCAAATATATATTATAATTCAATGGTTGTTGGGTAAGATGATACTAAAAACTGTAAAATGAAGTAATCATTTTGGGAGAAAATCGAAAATTTGGTAATATGTGATAAAAATTCCTCGAGATTGCTCAATAATCAGAAAAAACGGTCAATTTTATGGACCAAATCGTAGTGTGGGTACCTTTTGGAATACCAGCTCGACACTCCGAGGTGGAACACACAACCTCGCTGAAGCGTTTGGATGCCACCAAGTTATAACACCATTGGAGGAGATGGCTGGTGGCTCGAAGAAGAAGTTGAGGAAAACAAGCGACGAGAGCGGATGCGACTCTTGTATTTTATACGATCAGGTTGGCCTTGGTCGGCGTGGTGTGCGCATATCGATGAAGTTATTAAGACATTATGCCTTCCTCGCTGGCGGCACTCGCGAAGACATGGTATGGTAGGTTGTTGGTATGGTCTACAATCTACAACTTCGTATATGGTACAATTCCTCAAAATGAGACCATCATCGAAGACACCTAAATCAAATCAAATCCACGACGAACCTCGACGTGGCGTTGCAAAGAAAAAGAGTACTAAACGAAAGAATTACCCGTTCGAAGATTGAACATGACATTGCACGTCTTAATTGCGCCTAATGAGCGTTTACAAGCCATGGCGGTACGTGATTAACGCAAAATTATTCTAATTAATTCTTATCGCGCAGACAGCAAGACGATTTTGCATACATCTATACATCAAATTATCACATGTCAGACGCGCATTTCTAGGGTACAATGCGCATGTGCACATTGTTCAGCCGAACGCATTACCATGTTAAATGATCCCGCTTAATGCGTCGAAATTATAAGTTTAAATCTTGTTAAAATATTTTCCGAGCGCGCTTGTTAACGCGTGCAAACACGACAATGTCAAACAGAAGCGCACCAGAATGTTTACCTTCTCATCTGTCAATAACTTCATTAGGAGACGTCCGAATGGAGGGTGCTAATGACTCGAAGATATGTCCTCAAATCGATCGCCGGGCATTCCGAAGATGGCGTCGAGTGAAGCCTGCAGGACAATTGATCCTAATTGCTTCCTCAAGTCTGTGCACATCATTGAAGGTACCATCAAGTTGCAAACATGTCCCTCGAGACTTGAAGGCTTGTACGGGTCTGGTAAGTGACGGTGAGGACGTGTCTGCATGCAGATCTAGAGTGTAAAGATTCTAACTCTATCAAGTACGACCATACCATCAGAGATGTGATGGTATGGTGTACTGTGTGGTGGACAACCACAACACATCATGGCAAGTAACTGGTTAACGCAAACAATGGACAGTTGGAAACGTGCTTGTGGACCACTAACGCGCTAACGCTTTGGTTTCGTTTCGTGGTGCGCTCCAAAGATGTTAAATGGTCATTGGGTGTGAAAGACGAGGATGGCGTGCGTTTATAAATTGTCCGCGGAGACGTCGTCGTCGATGTGGTCGACGTCGTCTTCGTCGACGCCGTCGTCGTCGTCGTCGTCGTGTTGTTCTTGCCGCTCGTCGATGCTGCTGCTGTCGTGGCATACCTTCAGCGAGCGAGCACGCCGCTTCGACATCTCCTTCTGCCCGTTGTGGTTGACGATGGTGTGGGCATCGTCTACAGACTGCTGATTGGATTCGCCCTCTTGCTCCTTCGCGCGCGCACACTTCTTCGGCAAGTCGCGCGCGCGCGCGCGCTTGGGTCTCTCCTCCACAAATGCGGTGTGCCGCTAGTTGAGTTGTAAGTTCTACGGGTCTGGCTGTCAACTGGTCGCTCGCCTCTAGTTAGTTTCATGCCTTCCTTCTCTCCTGCGCGTCTCGCACCAACCAAGCCAGCGCAACACGCACGCACGCCCGATTGAGAGTGCGATTCCGGCGCGCGCTCCCGTGTCTCTTGTTGGTTGCTCTTGGAGGTCTACGACAGCGAGCCCTGTGTGTCCAAATCGCGCGCGACGTTGTTACCACCGCCGGTTCTGACTTAACACACTTTGTCGACGTGGGGTGGGTGTCCGGTGGTGAGATATCTTCATGCCGGCAGCTCTTCTCGAAGGATAATGGGCGATGTGGCCAGAGGAAGGTTGCACCCCAAGTGGAACTAGAAGGATTCTTCTACCTTGTAGTGATTTTGGTGACCACGCTGGACGACTTCACGGACGATGAGTGCAGTCATGGAGACGGCAATCGGCGGTAACATTTGGATGTCCTAATTGTGCGTGGTGATAACAACGGGTCGAAGGCCGTACCAACGGGTAGCATACCAACAGTGGTTGGATGCTAACAAGTGCGCGCGCGCCTTCGAGAGGACTCAGAGGGCGACAAATGCCCGAAAAGGAGACGGATTTTCACGCCGCCATGTCCGCCGGTCTTCCGCTGCAGTTTCCGTCGGCGTTCGCCGCCTTCCATGCGCCGCTGCCCGTCGACCAGCGCACCCATGAGGGGCGCTATGTCTGGGATCCGCGCATGCCACCGACAGGACCTGCATTCCATCCTCCAGGACCCACAACGTGAGTTTTCTTCTACTTTCAAGAAGTATTTAGATCGAGTCTTAAGCTACTTCCGTTTTTGATCAGACATTATTGAACTCATTCTTAGGCAATTCCTTCTAGTATCTACAACCTATACCATCTTCCTGGTAGTCTACCAATTGTTTGCTTCTCGAAAATCTAGAAGGTTTAGGTTAGAAGATGTTGTCAATAAGCTGGCTTTTGATTTGCTCTGAGGAACAGCACAAGGTCTCTTACCCCAAAGTTTTATAACTATCAGAAACTATCTAGAACCTTCTAATCTATGTTCTTCCTGGTAATGTACCAACTCCTTGCTTCTGAAGTGTATCAAGTTTGGAAGGGTTTGATCTTCAGAATTGTACAGTCTTTTTAAACCAAAGTCTTGTAACTAGTTGTAAGTAATCTGTAACTTTCCAACCTACCATCTTCCTGCATTTCTATCAACCTCCTCCCTTGTAAAATTTGAGGTTTGGAAGAGAAGATGTTTTCAAGAACCTGCCTTCTGATTTTTTTCTTCATAACATCAGAAGGTTTCTTTTGACTCGAAATTGAAGTTTGGTAACTATCAGAAATTATCTAGATTCTGGAACCTTCAAATTTACCATCCTCCAGATCTTCCTGGTAGTTTATCAACTGATACCTTGTAAAGTATAGTAGGTTTGGTTCTCGAATAAGTTTTCAAAAAGCTGCCAACTGACTTACTCTTGAGAAAAACAGCAAAAGGTTTTCCAACTTAAAGTTTTATAACTAACAGAAATTATCTATAACTTTCTAACATACCATCTTCATGATAGTCAATCAACTCCTTACTTGCTAAAATATATTAACAATAAGTTTGGACTGGAAGAAGTTTTCAAGAATCTGCCTCCTGGATTTGTTCCTCAGAAGAACTGAAAGTTTCTGAAGTCGAAGTTTTGTAACTAACAGAAATTATCTAGATCCTTCTAACCTACTAAGTTAGAAGTTTCCAACAACCTGCCTTCTCACTTGTACTTCAGAACAACACCAGAAGTGCCTTCTCACTTGTACTTCAGAACAACACCAGAAGGTTTCTCAACCCAAAGTTTTCCAACTAGCAGAAATGATCACCAAGCTACTATCTTCCTGGTAGTCCAGGTTTGTACTGGAAGAAGTCTTCACCAGCCTTTACATCCTGCTTCTTCCTAACTTGCTCTTCAGAGCATTAGAGCTTGCTCTTCATGTTTCTCATCTCAAAGTTTTGCAACTAACATAATTCTATCAGGATAGAATTTTGGAAGTAAGATGAATCAAGTAGAAAAGACCATCCAAGCTTGAGGTACACCTTCAAGAGTCACTTTTGCTCAATTGTCATGTAAAAGAATGACCATTTTGCTTGCATGAGGTTTGGAAACGCATTTTCATGAAAAGTATCATTCAGAAGAAGATGATGTTAGTGAAGTACAGAAATTAATAACGTTGTTATCTAATAGAAGCAAAACAAAGTCTGACAAAAACGGAAGTTCCTATGACTTGAGGCCTAAATTGGGCAATTACCATTATTGAACATACAAGAATTCATTCAAAATGTCTTCATCACATTCAACTTTTCTGTGCTCACGTAATTTTGCGCATTTCATTCATTTGCTTCCAAGGGTAATAATCCTCAATCCTCTATACAATCTCCAACTTATTATTTATTATTCTTCGCCCTCGTATTCACCTTTCTGGTACCTGTCTGCTCTACAAGAAGAGCAAATAAACAAATGCCCCAAAAATACCAAATTCCTTGCCATAATCCTTGGAGCAATTGTTGGCTGGAGATATTCTTCAGCGAGCCGTCGGAATTGTGCTTCACTTACTTCATTGTATACCCTCGCAACAATAGCCTCCGAAATCATCCAACAACTCGGCAACATTTACCACCAACAAGAAGAATTCGGTCGGCGAAATTGACAACTCATTCTTGTTCCCCATCAACGTCTGTTGTCTGTTGTTGTTGTTGTTGTTGTTGTTAGCTCACAAACTATGAGATGCATGCGGCATCGCGGCCGGCGTTGATTTAATTAGATGACTTCTTTCTAAGGCATTGATGCGCAGTTTGCTTGCAGTTTTGTGTGCGCGGCTCGCCGCGGCCGCATAATAAAACTATAACACCAGAAATAGTCACTCACTCGGCGCGCTTCTTTTTTGCACGCGCTGCACGTAGCGGCGCGCCGATGCAATTTAAACATTAGCTCGATGAATGTGGCCGCGCATGTGCGTGCGTCGAGTACTTAGCGCATTGCGCCGTCGCAAAGACAAGCAAGCAAGCAAGCAAAGCGCTTGTAGATTTGTCCGCGCAAGTAGCGCCTAATAAGTATTGGCGGCACGGTAATGTCGTGCGCAATGCGGACTTGCTGCCAATTGCAGAATCGGCAATCGGTCGTAATCGATGGCGGCGGCGCGGATGGTTAAATCGCTGAAAATCCAGCGGTCGATGCTTTGGAAAAAATCTGCGGGGACAAGTTTTTTCTTGCAATGCGCCATTCGAACGACATGCCTCGATACTAGTAGTTAATCGTTTAATTATATTAGAAGCGGGTTTTTTTCATGTTTTACAGATTTTTTCAGCTTGCAATGCTCGCATTTGTTTGCTACCTTGTTTCCACCATAATCACACTGTTATTACCGTTTTATTAAGGTCGTTTTCGAGTCTGGTATGATATTATGTTATTTATGCACAATTTGCTTTTTTCTATGTGTAATTTTGCTACATTTTGCTACAAAGTTATTTTATTTATTGGTAAATTAATAGTTTGCAAATACCTGCATAGAAAATACCTATCAATGTAAATTCAAATTTGTTTTTGCCTCTTTTCTGTTGATTATAAATTTTCAAAATTTAAAAACAATTAAAATATGCTCTTATTTGTTGATTTAGAAATTGCTATTTTCTTTTAAGGTTCAAAAATTGTTACATAATTAATATTTGCAAATTATCTGCAAATGAGATGTGAAGTGAACAAAAATTTCTGTTCAAACGTCTGGAACTTCAAATATTGATCTACTAAAGAGTAATCCACTAACGAGAACTTGCAAAATGACTGTAAAATTATACGTTTTGTTGACATGAGGAAATTCCGCAAATAGAAAACAGAAGCCGTTCAATTGACCAATCGAAACTGTCACCAGCAATTATTCGCTCCCACGTCAAATCATCCAAGCGGAAAATTTGCGTCAGCTCTCATTTGAATAACGATAAAACGTCTGCCATTACGAAATACCCGAATAGAGACAATCACGATTAAGGATGCGAATGAAAATGCATCCAACGTGCTCGACCATTCTAATCACCTCATTACAACAAATTGAGTAATCAGCACATTCGTTTGCGGACATAATTAAAATTTTCCGTTTGTGCTTTCCATTACTTCTTGATCCACAAATGGATGGAAACTTGTGGACCCACCAAATTTGGGTGTTGGTGTCATGCAACACTCGAGTGTTGCAAACATTCATCCCCCAAAAACGACGGCGCGGTTTTCGGGCTTCGGCTGTGAAATATCTTCTTCTTTTTTGTCGGCTGGGGGCTGACATGTTGACGTGATAAATGACTCCGTTTCCCAGATTAGGGCCAAATTTCGAAAAGTCGGGCATGCGGGGTGAGAACACGACTCTGCCCTTTTTGTAGAGCGTACAACGAGAGATGATGAAGAAGAAGAAGACGACGCAGTCAATGGAGGCGCAAACTTGCCAAACGATAAATTTCCTACACGTACAACTTTAGCTTTTTCTTTTTTGGTCGAGGAATTCGGCAGTTCGTTCGTTCTTCAGATGATTGGTTGGTTGCCTTGGTTTGAGGGGGCGAATGTTGCACATTTTTCGAAAGTGTTGAATTACATTTCAACAGAAACATGTGTGATTGATGTTCTTTTTCAAAATTTTCTTAGTCAAACATATTTTTTAGGTTCCCTTGAGGGTGGTTAGTTTTCTGTCAAATTCGATTTTTGACAGACACAATTTTCAAATATCAGATGGATGTCCTATTCAATAAAATCCAAATATATATCGTTTTAAACAACATTAGAAGATTGATGAAAGTAGCAAAAAATCAAACATTTTTCAAAGGATAATTCAATCCTTAGAACCGATCAATAAATAATCGATTATAAATTCTTGGATCTTGGAAACCTCAAGCGAAATTTCTCTTTGTTCACAAACCAAAAAATTAATAATTTCCCACTTACCTTTAGTACTTCTCCTTGGGATAATTTGGTTTCGAATTCTGGATGACTTCTGGATTGTAGCTTTCACATCTTCTCCATTTTTTTTGGCTCTAGAAATTCCAAAATATTAATTTTTAACCAGGTATAAGTAAAAATATATTTCGTCTCATTTGAAATGAAGTCGTACCATATTTTTTTTCTCAAATGACATATTTTTGACATACCTTTTGACAGCTTTCCTTGAAATTTTTCCGTTATTCCCACTGCTCGTGAAACTCTGCAAATAAAGAATACTCACATTTATAAATTGATTTTTAAATAGCACTAACATGTAAATGATTGCATTATTATTTCAATATGAACCCAAATGGTAAAAATTCCGACATCTTTGAAAGCAATGACGTAATTCGATTTTTTCTCGCTAGATGTCGACATTTGACAACTGGGTGATAATTCTCCAGGATAATGAATGACCAACCATTTAGCACACTCGAAGCAAATAACCGATTACTAATCGCAACCGTTTCGTGGCCTATGCACCAACAAATAACCGATGATAACATAACGTAATGCGTTCGAATGTTTCCTTTCTTCTCGTTTTTTAAACATCATCAAATATGTAAACAATCCTAATACGTGTGCATATACATATATGCGGGCTTTCTTCACACTCCTTATCCTTCTTCTCCTCCTGCTTCTTCGCCCTGGTTATTCCAGCAAAACCGTACAAGATGACTGTTTGCATATCGCATACAGTAGTTGGTCCACAATAAACATCATGTCATAATTTGAGACTTAAGTCACTTTTGACTAACTGCAAATGTATACATACGGAAATATACCGATCTCTCTACCTGCTGCACAAATCATTTGATGTGTGTGTACACATTGCTGCAGTTAAGCAGTTCGTTTGCAGAAGCTCCCGAAAGGTAAATTGACTTAAGCGCGCACCCGATGAACGCCGAGCAGAAAAGTATAGCAAACAGGAAATGACAGTGCGTGTGTGTCCTCTCTCACTCTCAAGAGAGGAAAAATTATGATGTCAGTGATAATATGCCTATCTAAAGAATGTTTGAGTTTGTACGCGAAGAGTTCCAACTTTTATGAGGCACTTCATGGAATGTTCTGATTGATACGATTGGAAGGAAGCAAAAGTTCAGCCTTGTAATTGAATTTCTTGGTTGATCTCGCTAATCCCCGGCGAGCATTTCAATTCATTAATTATTAATTAAACGTTTGCCGAGTGATAAAATGCAAAACGATCAGCGCCGTTTTGAGTACATTCAAGCCGAGTAGCATTAATTAGTTAATGTAGGTACATGATTTTAATTAGACGATCCGAGCTGGTTGATTTAATTTGCAGATGCTTGCTGCTACCGGGAGGATAATTGCCCAAAAGCGTACAAATCAAGGGATTTGAATACATTTCCTCGTGTAGAGGTAATTCATACTGGAAAATTCAAGAGAACTCAACTTGAACTTTGAAAAAATGGTGGTCAACGTATTCAAATTGTAATTCTTCAATTGAGCGTGAAAATTTGTAACCACAACTTCTCAAGAATCGAAACCACAAGCAAAAACGAACGCATCAAGTGTACTTAGTTGAGATCTTTCTTAATTATCATCCAAGATGTCTGACCTAACCTTACATGAATTGACCGGAAGTTCAGGATTTCATTGTACGTTTCATTGAAACTAACATTTGTCATCTCATCCATCCATCGTTTGGAATGATGATGATAGTTTGGTTCGAATCATCACGTCGAGGAGGCCGTAAAAATTTTCATATAAAAAGGGGGACGTTGAACTCATTTAATAATGCTGTTTGTTGGTGCGATACGCAGACGATGCTGCCGAGTTGTGTGTCGGTTTGGCCTGCTCGAAATATTCACATTGCGTCGAGAAGCTCAACGAACATGGAACGAACGGCATTTGTGTATCATCAGCAAGCAAGCACAGCAGCTTCACATGTGACACACTCGGTCGGAGGCACGCATTTATGATGCTTAAATAAGTTTTCGGCTTCGAAATGATTATAATAATGTTTGGAGTGTGTGTGCGCAGGCGCGAGCGACTCAGCGCGTTCGCGTTCGTTGGGGCTAAATGTCGCTTGTTAGCTGCTAAATGTAAATTTTTTTATCTTCGGATATATTTCATGGCGTTTTATGCGTTTTATTATTATTACAGATCGATTGATAACGACTTTCTTTTTACGAGCGCATAACTTGTAACCTATACCCGTGGATGATGAAGCAATAGAAACATGTGCTTGGGTTTTTATTTTATAATTGAGCTTTTTAAAAGTGTGTGTGTGTTTGTATCGAAAAAAGACAAGGAATTTGATGTTATTAAATAAAACATTTCAATGTTATACCAATTAGTATAGAGGTGGTAAATTCAAACAAGGGAGTGGTGTAAAAACGCCAAAATGATGGCTTTAGTGGGGGCAGTTGATAATAAGATTTGTTAATTTTACTTATTATTAGCTTTCATTTTTAAGAAGCCTGATAATAAATAAATTCTACGATTTGAAGTTTGAACTTAAGGATTATCCTCTTTTGTCTAGAAAATTTGTTAGTTGTTAAACTTGATAGGAAAATAACCAACCAACTATAAACCAACTGTATGTATGAAAAAAAAAAATTTTTGGGGAAGGACCCAAATGTCATATTTCTGAATTCGATCTGTTGTGAAGAAGAATTTGTTCACCTCAAAAAAGGGCAATGATTTTGGAGATAAGTTAAGTTTCAAGGTATGGATACAAGTCACTAATGTTGAACCATTGGTGTAACTTAAAAATGATGAGCCAGAAAAAGGATTTTACCAATAAAACTTGCAGAAATGTTTGAATTACCAGTTGATAAATGAGTTTCCTAATAAGGATGCAAGGATCACGATTTTTTCCAGCAAGATGGCTCTACTTTTTCGATACCTTGGGAGTTAGTCCTGAAGGAGTCAACCTTGAAGGAAGAAGATAATAGTAGATACTAGAAGATATCATCTTCTCCCTTCAAGGGGTCAACCGCTTCCTAACCTTACATCTAAATTTTGACACTAGAGCTTGAATCCCAAATTTACTCTACGCTTGAGGCTACTTTTGAATTCAACCTGAAGAAGAATTTGTTGACCTCAAGAAAGGGCAATGATTTTGGTCATAGCCTTCTTTAAGTTTCAAAGATGTGGTTACAAATCACTAATATTGTATCATAGGGCAACTTTATAATGATGATACAGGAAGAGAAAAGGCAAAGATAGAATGATCAAGATTTTTTCCTGTAAGATGGCACTACTTTTTTGATACTTAAGGAGTTCTTGTTGAAGGAGTCAAACTTTGAAGAAGAGGATACCAGTAGAAGATACAGTAGATACTATCTTCTACTAATATCAGAAATAAGCCTTCTAGTAAGGATAGAAGGATCACGATTTTTTCTAGTAAGATTGCACTACTTTTTGATATCTAAGCAGTGGTTGTTGAAGGAGTGAACCTTTGAGGAAGAAGATACTCGATAGAAGATAGTAGATACAATCTCCTTCCTTCAAGAAGGCAACAGCTTCCTAACCTTATGTACCTAACTTTGCTACCAGAACTTGAACCCTAAAGTTACTCAACTCTTGATCTTGAGGCTCTACATCCATGAAGATGCTTTTTGTGACTTAAGTAATCAACAATTAATAAAAGCAACATCGATCATTTACGCAGTCGCCCATCGTTCGCTGGCTGCTCCGTCATAAAATGTTTTTGTGCTCGTTTAGCGACCATCCGTTGGCAGCGAGCATAATTACGGATACCAACAGCAGCAGCAGCAGGAGCCAGGAACAGTCGTTTAATGCCTTCGCGCATACCTTACTTAGCCGCTTGGCGCGCGCGATCCTCTTTACATAGAGATGTCGAAGGCAGCGCCGAGCAATGCCGCAAATGCGCAACGCGCTTTAACTGATCGCGAATGCATCCACCGACTGCTTGGTGCATCTTCGTCTCCTTCTGGTGCAGAAATTGCGTTCGGTTTTATGCATAGCGCGGCGCGCCGCTGCTTGATTGCTTAATAAAACCGTAATAAATGGAAATTGAATAGTGTAAATCAATCGGTAGCCGATGCAGGAGACGGCGATAATTAAAATAAATTAAATGCGATCGACGCACGAGACGCATTCGAATTGTCGCGCTCCGTGAAAACCAACGTGGCTTTTTGGCCCACGATAAAATAATCAGGTTTGGGGATTACTCCTCAGCCAACTTTTTTGTTCCAGTATACATACATGATGACAATTCGAATCTTGCAAAAGTAGTGGATGCGCAAATCAGGGACGCACATGACGCAAATTGCACGCATAATTAAATTATTACTTTAGCATTTACATATTTATTATAGTTTAATTCGTTAATGGAGTGCGCCCTAATCATTTTCGTATCTCTTCGGACATTTTTTTTCCAAGACGCGTTGTAAACGTGATGATTAATGACTTCCAGCGTTCTGGTGGCGTTTGATGGAATTGAGTGCGAGATGCGCGCGCACCTGCTGCTTGCCGCAAGAATCTTCATGCAGCGTCTCAACTTTTTGCTTGTCATTTCTTTGTTTTCCAAGCAAGTTTGCTGCTTTGTTTTATCTTCGAAGTGATTAAGCAAATTGATTGCGAGTGTGCAAACACTTGATACGTCTTCATGGAGTGCGCATGCGAATGGCAATTATCGCCGTCGGTGCAGCCTTGAAATAAAATGCAACCGAGAGGGAATTGTGCGAGTTTCCGCAAACGACTTCAAAAATATGTTAAGAGTGTTGGAGACGGTCTTATCTATCGCTGCACAATTATGCACAGCTCGAGAGACGGACGTATCACATGATAATAGATATCATTCATTCATATTAGTCGTAATTATGAGCAATGTGTGCGCGAGAACGAACGCCTTGAACGCAAACCGTCAGAATTATTGGTTTAGATTGGCAGCGTTTATTGTTTGTGACGGGTGTGTTGTTGGTGCTCTCTAATTAAGTGCAAATTAGTGTTAATTAACAAAAAATTCAGAGGGTACCTTTTTTGCGGAATGTATCAGAGTGCTTCTGCAAGGTAAATCAAACCATCAAACCAATCAATTGGAGTTCAATGTTTTTTCTTGTAGGTACGAATTTCATTTTGTGATTTTTCGTTCTTATTGGGTTGAGATGGTAAGTTTTAGTAAGATTTTGCGTCTAATTGAAAAGTGATGAAGAACAATACGTCAAATCATTCTAGAATTTGACCTTTCTGCCCTATAAACGTTGAAATAGCTGACATTCAGTGCACTCTTGTGGTATTGAATATTGAACTAATCGCATTGAGATTTAATAACTCATTATAATGTTTGCGATTGCATCACTTCGCGTCATGTTCGCCGAACTGATTATAGTCATTAGCGTTCTAACATCTAATTATGATGTGCCAAGTAGCAGCATGCACTCTGCATTTAAGCATCCATCATCAATTACACATACATTTCACATTTCTATGATGCGATCCGAATCCATCAAATAATTCGGTGATGTAACAACAAAATGTCAATATTGGAACCTCACCATCAAAGGATGTGATCTGGTGAAAAGATGCGAGGATCGCAGCAAAGAAGATGTCTTGTAATCGAAGCGCTGCACTCTTCGGGGTACGAGATGTTAATCGTGGCTTGTGGGCGTGTTTTGTTATGTTTGTGATGCTTTCTGTCCTCCGCTGCGAGGCCTCTCGGAAGATCGGAACGAGTGATGGCATCTTCTTCTTGTACCGGGGCACCTTCTTCNCTTCGTTCGTGGTAGGATGCCCATTGAGCCGCGCGCCGCCGATGTTGATGGTAGATGCCGGAGCGGCAACGATTTATGACCCTCGGATTCGTCCACCTATAATTCACCTTCGGACGCGCGCAGAGTCGTGCACGCCAGCCGTCCCCGCGCTCTTCGTGACCGACGCGAAACGTCGTCGACGAGGTGCACCAAGTGGTGTGCTGTGGTACCCGCCACCATTCGGGGAGATTCCTCGTTTTGGTCAGCAGCTTTTTTCACCTTTCACATCGCATTGGCAAGAACGAAAGATTTAGGATGCGCCAGCGTATCGAACGCGCTTCAAGTGGTAGGTGCGCGCGCAACTTGAGGATTAATCGATACGTGTCATGCGATCACTCGATCTCTCGATGCTGGAGAGTTGCAGGTACCAATGTCGAAGAGATGGTGGCATGATTGAATCCGGTAGTCCCGCACGTACCATACCATCAACTGCTACTAATCACGCAGTCACGTGATGGTACCAGAAGTGACAACACTATGGGTATACTTCAGAAAGCCTGAAGAAAGAACTTTTTCGTGTCATTGAAATTCTGATGAACATCAAACATTTTGTAGCATTACGAACAGTAATTGCTAATCTGACACTTACAAGCTCGTACATGTGTTGTTCGTTTCGCGGCCAGCGCGCAAGAACAACGCGCACGTCAGAAGAGTCGTCGTACAAAACACGTCGACACGTTTATTGCATGTACGTTTATTGTTGTGAGTTGCGTTTAATTTGCTTGAACGCGAAATTATGTTGTTGCACGGCCGCGCCGATTCTTGTAGCTGCGACTCTTCGGTTCTCATGCATCCTAATTACACCAACGACACCTTGGCGCATATTTTACTCGTCCCCGACACTTGAAATCTTCACATCAATAACGATTCCAAAGTAATGCGCATAAATTACCGCCACCAAATTTGAATATGACAGAAACGGAAGTGCATTCTGCTGCTGCTGGTACCCATAAACTTTCATTACCATCGGCATTCAACCATCCATGGGCATCATAGACCAACATCATCAACATGGTCTCTCTAAGCTCGTGGATGAATGAATGGATCATGGATTGACTTGAATTGAATGCCGGCGAGCCGCGAGCTCGGAATGAAGACATTAAACTATTGTTCCGTGTTTTTATGGTTATTGGGTGTTTAATTGTCAGTCGGAACCAGTCCCAAAGGCTTCGACACGCAATCCGGACGTGTCTCACCATCAATTCCAAGATTTCCGTCCGTCAATAAAATCCCGACCTTCCAGAAATATGTATTGGTTTCCAATGTTTCCAATAATTGCTGCGTGCTTTTGTGCCAATTTACAAAAGGTCCCAGCAGCCAATTATCTACCGCCTTTGTTTGTTTCCGTTGCAAAATGTTGAAGGCGACCAACGAAACGAAAAAAAAAAGGTGATTGAGTCATTTTCTCAATTTCGTGTTTGATTTATTGCACAACACGTATTTCAGCGTTGCTAGCATCATCAACGTGGACTGCATCATCATCAAGCACGTGTGTGCGCCCAAACTGATATAATAACTTCTTCAGCGATTCGTTGTGGGGTACCTTCTCTCATTTGCTGGCCCAGTGTGTTCTTCGGTCAAATTATACACATCTAATATCTATATCTATTTCTCGTCTACCTGGACACCGCAGAAAGCGAAAAAGGCGGCCGGAGAAGAAGCCTTGGACAATTAACATCCAGGGTACCATCAGTTCCTTCTTTACTATAGCTTTTTGCCAAGATTTTTGTCGTCAATTTCTTTGAGTGTGAATTTGTACCAATGTCCCATATGTCAATTGTCAAGGAAGCCTCGTCAGTAGTGCCAAATTCATTAGCCTTCCAAATTGTAATCTGTCTGTCTTGAAGCTTTCTTCTTTTTGCTGGTGATCACATTCTTCAATCCCCATTGTATTTGTTGCACTTTTCCAAACGGCTAAATGCATCCAAATAATGAATTTTGGCCATGCACCATGGTGATGCATCACTTTGCAACGAGCTGGAAGGCCGTTTCTTTTGTACGAAGAGCAGGTATTGACATCCTCAAAAAAAATCGACAGCAATGAGCGTTCACTTCACGCAGGTTTTCGCCTCTTCCGAAAGATTCTTTGGTGCTCCACGTTCCAGGAAAATCTCCACCCCTACCTACCTACTTCTTCCGAGGAGGGTTCGAAAGCAACGACGTCATCATTCAACAAAAACGACTCTTTTATGATGCTGTTGCCCAGTCATGGGGTACCTTCTTCTCAAGCCCAAGTTTTCCAGCCTTCGTTCTCGATTTCACATCTATTTCGGTGTCTTAGCTCTTAGATGGTGTGGTGGTAGGAGGAAGTCTTCAGTTTCTTCAAGTTAGTGTGTTGAGGAACGTGGCCAAATGACAACGTGGTGTTCCAAGTTATAATTGCACGTGCCCATTTATTCAAATGGGTTATGAAACCAACATTTCGGATTATTGTAGCTGATACGAAGAAACGAGTGCAGCAATAATTGAAGATGACGTTGTTTCCAATTCCGTGCCATCCGCAAGGAATACCATCATATCATCATCATCATCATCATGTGTAAGTCACATTAATTTTAACGAACGTTTCTCATCGAGCTTATCAAAAATTCTTATCAGTTTTCTATCGACTAATATTAATGAGCGTTAATTGGCGTTGAAAATATGTTGAGCGTACCGTAGATTCAATAAATTTTAATTAAGTCAACAAAATGTGGTATTTTTCGAGAAGGAGGCTTTCCTTCCTTCATTCTCACACAACAACTACTACTTCGGAGGTAATCTACGAGCTTCCATGTGAATACAAGCTGCGGTTCTTTCGAAGCCGAAATATGAAATAAATTTTAATTAAGTTGTACATTAGCATAGTAATCTTTTTTGACTCATTTGCATTTGCCGGTCTTCTCCAGCCAATAATTTCAACTCCAGATAATAATATTTTCGTCATTGTTATATTTCCAGCAATAGTTGGTAAATGTCACATCAATTAGCAGGACGTTTTATCGGTTTATTGCCTTCCCGACTTCCATTTGTTGGTTCTTCTGGTACTCTTTGACGGCTGATTAACACAACATAACATTCCATGACGTGCGCGATTCAAAGTACAGCTTTTTCATCAATACCATTTGCGCAGAAAAAAGGCTACCATCTCTCTCGAGAAGGGTACAACAAGACAGGACAAACTGACCATTCATTTGTATTAATTAATTATTG
>JARJDZ010007948.1:0-18041 GCA_030264555.1 Aleochara sp. GC000083
CTTACAGAGTGCTAACAACCGGAGCCAGTTGAACCCTGGTTTTTTAACGAGGTGTTACTCCTCGAACCCTCCTCCTTCCTTATCACTTGCATGATAAGGCCCCCGGCTTGGGACGGGCATAGCGGAGTTAAATCTGGTATGAGTACTCCAAATTACCAGGCAACTTCGCAAATTTATCCGATCCTCCGCCAAACTCCCCTGTTAACCCATATAAACAAGCGACAAGGATAAATTAAGAGTAGGTAAACAATTTGGTATTTTCAAAATCGAAAGCACTCGCAAATTCTAACACATTTATTCGTAATTTTAAACATTTTGGTTAATTAATTCTGAGCGGAAATTAGTTGGATAAAACGAGGAAATCAAGAAGTCCTAAGAAGTTTTACTTGATTGAGAATATAAATGATGTAATTGAGACCCTAGAGTTATATGGTAATAAATGCATTCGAAATATCATGTTTGGAAATTACCTGGTCACTTAATTTGATAATGCGAACACCCATTAATGATTCCAATAAGTTTAAAGTTGCTATTTCTGAATAAGTTATACCCCCTATGAAATAGACCAGCAAACTTTTCTTTGGGTTCTGATAGTGTCCGTCCACTTGTAACTCACCAAAATTCGCAAGCTTCGATTTGACATCATCAATTAAGCTGCCGCTTAAGAGCATGCCAGCGATTTGGGCAATAATGGGAACATAAACACCTCCATACACATAGCTACAACAGTTTGGCGCCTTAAAGTCGATTTTCTGTGGTTCCTGGATGATCTGCTTCATTTTGTTAGCGTTTGCAAAGAAATTACTTTTGTTTAAGAGTGATAACTTCAATTTCGATGTACTTAATGATTCGATGACATTCGCCTTGACAAGATTTCTATACATAAATCCCAAGTTGTACCCAAATTCTATGAACACCTTTGAGATGAATGATTTGATTTCCGAATCCGACAATTTCTGCACATGTTGTAGAAGCAAAAATAGTGCAAATGCGTTTGTAGCATTATTCTCAGTCTGCAGGTATTCTTCCAACGCCTGCAGATTCTTACTCTTACTCCTGTTTTGCATTATATTTCTTTCAATATCAATCACGCGATCATAGTTATTATGCAAGTAAGCAACAATTGTCTCAGATGCATTGAGATGGTTTGTAATAAGTTTCTTTTTCTGCGTCATTGAATGCAGTTTTGTTTGGACGTAGCGTTTCATTTCATCCAACGCCAAATCGGAAGTTTCGCCTTGAAGCTTTAGATCTCTTATTAAAATCCTTAGAATCTCAGTCACATGAGTAAAATGCTTATCCTTTATGATCTTATAGACAGAGTCCTTCTTTGAATCAAGGACGAGATTGATAGGCTGTTTGGGTGTTAATTTATTGTATTGATTATCAAGATCCTTTTTCTCCTCAGGTGAAGTCTCATTTGAAGCAGGGTCCTCATATTTGCATACACCAGATACAACACCATAGATATCATGCAAAAGTGCAGAATAAGTCACAGGGGTCAACAGTGAACTTGCATAATCCACATTTCTATCAATGACTATTAATCCCCCAATGTCACTTGTATTTGTAGAAGTATTCTCCAACAATTTATCCAGTTGTTTGAGAATTATACAAGCATTGTGGCCAAGTGCCATTTGAAAACTTGGTTTACCAAATGCAAGGATAAGCTGCCACAGACTTTTGGCATATGCAGGCAACAATGTAAGGTCTTCCTTGATGAAAATTTCCTTAAACATTGAAGGAAGTTCCAAGGAAAGTACTCCTCTATCTAGATGCAATGGCATCCATTGGAACGAATATAACTTGACAATGTTCCACAGCCCATTCTCTTCTACAATGTCTTCAAATGAATACAGTGACTTAGGCACACAAATGATGTGATATTTATCATTCTCCACATGATTCACATCAATAACAGATAGGATTTGCTTGATGATGGTATTGAATGTTTTTACATTGGTGTACATCATGTAAAATTGTGGGCCAGTACGATATGTTGATGTTGCATCCATTTTGTAGATTTTATCAATTCCATGATCCCTTAAATTGCAGCAGATAATATAGCTATTGTAGAAACGTTTTGGTGAACATACTTGAGCCAGGAAACCCCGCAAATTCGTTCAAGTGGTTTAATCAATGTTGGTTCCAACATAAGATCTTTACTAGCAGGTATGGTCTGGAATATTTTCGCAAGTTGTGCCTTTGATATTTCGGAGAGCGAAGAGAGCTTCTCATAAAATGACTCGTCCATTATTTTGGAGCTATGAATTCCTTATTACATTCGATTAAGTTAATTAAACAGAGATACATAAGGTTAGGTTGACATACCACTCAATATTTGTAAAGAATCAAGTCATTCCTGATTTATATCCAGCCTTTACGTTGTTTTACAGATGCAGTCCTGAAGATGAGCACAATAATACTGGGTAGTGGCCTCGGAGGTCTCAGTTCCGCATTCTATCTGATGAAAAATCGACCCAAGGGTATCGTCACAATAATTGAAGCTACAAATCGCGTTGGCGGTTGGATCAAGTCAAGCACACAAGATGATGGCGTCATCTTCGAACAAGGACCACGAACGATACGACCCAAGGGTGCTCCAGGTGCAAACACCCTCAATCTAATCGAGGAATTAGGACTATCAAATAAAGTCCAGCCCATTCTGTCATCACATCCAGCAGCCACTAAACGGATGATTTTCGTCAACGATGAACTGCATTTATTGCCGACAAACTTCCAGAGTTTATTCAAACAGCAGAAGCCATTCTCGAGGTCGATCATACGTCTATTGATGAATGACATTACAGCACCAGCACGAAAGGCGAAAAATCATGACGAATCCATCTACGACTTCGTGACCAGACGCTTCGGACGCGAAATTGGTGACTATCTAATTTCCCCTATGATTTGTGGTATCTGCGGCGGTAACGCCAAAAAGATCAGCGTTAAATTCCTCATGGAGAATTTGTTCGATAAGGAGCAAAAGCATGGGAGCATCACCAGAGGACTCATCGCCAGCCTCTTCGAGACCACCACCAAGAGCGAACTTCCGTCTTCCGCTCTCCAAAAGCGCGCAAAAGATGAGCGTTGGAGCGTCTATACATTCTCTGGCGGAATTGAGATACTGCCGCAACGTCTCGAAGAAGTATGCCGCTCCAAAGGCGTGCATTTTCAATTAGGAACCCGAGCTACACGCATTGAATTCCACCCCAGCAAAGTCACCACGCATCTGAGCACTGGGGAATCCACAACTAGCGATCATTTAGTAAGCTCTATACCTGCAGAACATCTAAGCACGTTGGTTGAAGAGCAACACCCAGAGCTGAGCGGGTTGTTGAAGAAGATCAAATCGGTTTCGCTCGCTGTTGTCAACTTGCAATACAATCAGAGATTGCTGCCTGAAGAGGGTTTCGGGTTTCTGGTTTGCCCAGTTGAAAATCGTCCCATTTTGGGGGTCATCTACGATAGCTGTTGTTTTTCGTACAACGATAAAACTGTGCTGACGGTGATGCTTGGAGGTCATTGGTTCTACCAGCATTTCAACGAGAGTACTTCTGAAGATGACTTTCTCAATGTTGCAATACAACAAATCGGTGATATTCTCAAGATTGATAAGCGTCCGGACAATTATAAAGTGCACATTCTCAAAAATGCCATTCCTCAGTATACTGTCGGCCATAAAGAGAACCTGGAGCGCATAAAGTCGTACATCGCGCTGAAGAAGCTCCCCATGACGTTGTGTGGCTGCTCATATAATGGCGTCGGTATCAATGACGTTATTTTGTCCGCAAAGAATGCCGTTAACAATATTTTCTAATTTCATCATATCCGTTTCTTTATAAATAAAAGGATGAGTATTTACTTACATCTAACATCCATGAATGTAAGGGTCAGGATAGGTCAGGTACATTCTTCAAATGATGAACTAATTACTACTAATTCAGTGTGGCCTCCTTTCCTAGAAAACACAATTCAATTAGAATAAAGTAATGTATAAAAATCAACCTGCATAACTATCTGACATGTTAGCATGCATTGAAATTGTTGTATTCATTCACCTGTAGATATATGCCATGCCTCCATTTCTTTAAACAATGTAATGCAAAAATAATTCCTAATTACAAGAAACTGTTAAACAATTATAGTTGAGGGCAATGTAAGAAATGTATGATTCTCACATTGTGATTTTCAACTCATGTTTTAAGTTTTAAGTCACAGAGTTCACCTGGCTGAACAATAATGACTTTATAAACTAATTGCAGAGCTGCACAATTTCATAATTTTGTTATACTAGTTAAGGTTTGTAAATAAACAAATCAAAACCAATCACTATGCAGTAAATTAATTATATCAATTAACTTGCCTAGTTGACTACTAAAACATCAAAATTACACAAAATAAATCTAACAAAACAAATTTTTGATTTTTAAAATTGCATCCATGCAGCATCAAATTAGGGCCACTCACATACCATCAATAGCAAATTATTTAGCCATATTACCTGCATATTTCACTTCATCAAACGCCTTTCTAGCTCTCTTCAACTCTTCATTCATTGTCAGCAGGTCCTTTACTCTGGCATACTTCCTTGGGTCCTTTCGCACCAGGAACACAATATCTTCAACTTGCACTCTTCCAGTTCTACCAATCTCCATGGATCTATGATGAGAAAATAATAATGAGTTCTTAAATGATAAGATGACCTACTGGATATCTTACTTGTGTGTCATTTCCGTAATGAATTCAATAACCAAGTCTTCAATGATATCCACACTCTCAGTGTAGGGATTCTGGTCATCACCAAAGCCAAACATCATACACCGTAATTCTTTGCTGAAGAGTCGTTTGCGGCCAACACTTGATAGCAGCATAGATGTATCACCTTCCTCTTCTTCATACTGAGAAAATATGGATGTATTAATATTAGGTATGTAAATTTTACATATTAAATTGGATTATACCTGCTCAAATTGTTCTTCTTGTGCGGCGGCCATTGTTCCTCTCTTACTTCGTATCTTGTGTAGGAGAATTAGTGATACATATATAAACTAATTAGTAATTACAATCAAGCACAACTTCGAGAACCCACAAACGCTTTTGTTTTTTTGTATACAACGCTAACCTACATGACAATTTTACAAAACAAAATGGCGGACGCAAAACGATTCGTGTAATGTGGGCTGCCTACGTTACATATAAAGGCTAGTATACACTTTCACGACTGGTTGCCTACAACTACAATAAATAACAAATTAACGATTTCAAAAGTGCAGCAAACTAATTTAAAACTTGTAAAAGCATTGCATAATTTGGTGCATAAACTAGATATTCAAAATTAAATTGTTGACAAGAGGTAATGAAACCACAGCAGAGTTCAGTCCAAGTTATAATCATTTTCTAACCGGGAGGAATGGGAATTATTAACAAAAAATATCTTTAGTATTTGCAATTCGTTAATATCAATTAGAATAATTACTATCATACACCATACAGCTCGCATTTCAGCGTGCTGCCCCTCATTTCTCTCGCTTTGTTTTGCAATATCACTTAGGACTTATCATTAATATAAATAAGATAAAAGTTACGTGTTATCATAGACGTCTCGTGAAAATCATAAAAATACAACAGAGACACAATCGATTACAAATGCAATTAATATGGAAGAACATTTGTTTGCGAAATATCATGGTCTTTTTGCGAATGTGTTTCTTTTTTCGGCAGGGGGCGGCCACAAATACTGGTAATAAAATACTCTTATGAACACCTAGACGTGTATAAACAAAACGCAAACGCAGCGCAAACACGTCTCTTGCGTGTCTTTTACATTTTGTCCTTCCTTAATGAATAGAGCTTGTTTAATTATACACAGAAAGGCGTCAAGGATGGAATTTTGCTAGCAGCAACATGATTTGGTTTGATTTGGCACTAATTTTGCTTTACACACGAGGTATTGACACGCTTAGAAACAAATTGTTTTGTGTTTGTCATTGACACGAAAATCAGTTTCGATAAAGATCTGTAATAGACATTGCATTGCTTCGTTTTCATTTTTTGCCATTTGAATCTCCATCTGGAATTGTAGTTTGATGACGTCGTTAATGACGCCCCACAAATGTGATTACATTTACAATGAATTATACAAAAATGGCACTGTAAAAATACCATAAATACAAGCAGGGATTCGCCGCCTATTTACAATATTACAATATATTGTAAAATATATATTTCATATATATATATTTGTATAAATTCTTATTCTCTGTCTTTTCATCAGTTTTAAACTCTTCTTAATAAAGTATGTTAAGTACGATTTTGTTTTGTATTGTTTCGAATGACTCGAGTCTTGCCACATAATTTCGGTTCGAAATTTCGCACGTTTTTGCTTATATATTTTGTTTAGACGAATTAATTTCATTTATCATTGATTAGTTTGTTTCGCTTAGTACCTAAGATCATTATCGTTATTCAGCCATCGTAAGATTCAGTGATATTGATATTGTGAGAAAGTGATATGTCCTATTGCATCCTTATATCTTATCATTCATTGACTATGTAAGCGTGTTCCATGATTCTGGAACCAGTTCGGAACCTAATGCGATCATGAATCGTTAACGAAAGTTTAAAATTTAGTATCTGATGTGGGAACATCCTAACTACGAGTAATTATATCATTACTGATTGATTCGATCTGTTACTGATTGGTCGCACAAACTGGGCCAAAAGCCAAAACAACAAGTAAATAAAATAGGCCAGTTATTTGCGTGCTGCGCGTTGGGTTTCGAGAGTGTCGTAGCGTTAGATTATTGGTAATTAAATCACAGATTAATTGATTTGAAACTGTCTTATCTTGGCGGTCCAAGATGGCCATTGAAATGCAATTTAAGCTATGCTTCATTGACTTTATAATCGTCAATTATATGAAATATCGTTAGTCCGCCATTTTGTTTGCGTTTTGGGTTCCGAATGTTTCGCAAGTTTAACAATTATTTCAGCGTCATTGGAATGGATTGCGTCGTTCAATATTGCAACAAATTAGATAAAGCGTTTTTGTAAGTATGGAATGTGTCCGATCCACAGCCATTCACATCGTCGTAAAAAAACACCTGGAATAACAACGGATCAAAAGGAATGATGAACAAATGTGGTGTTCTCTACCACGGCCGCTGTCAGTCGTCCGAGAAGAGGAATTCGCTCTCGGAAAGTAACACCTCTAAATCTGACTGGACGGTATGCACATTAGAATCGATATTCGCCAAAATGTCCGCTGGTCGCTGCCGGTGTGGGCCGTGCGTGGTAGGAGGCGGCGGAAGGTCCGATGGCATCGGACTCGCCGGACTAGCATTCTGCGTGGAGGCGACGACACCGGTCGCATTGTTACTGTTAGAGCTACAACTAAGATTATTACTATTGCTACCTCTCGTTGCGGCACTGTTCGCGCACTTGGCGTCGCCAGCAGCTGCCACCGTCCGCACTAATACTCCTGTCCTCGGCTTCTTTTCTGTTTTGCCGTTATTTCCCACAGCAGCACCTGGGGCCGCGACCGTCTGCGACGTCTTGCTGGCCCGCTCGATGACGACGCTCGTCTTCTCCGGCTTGCGCAGCCGCACGCTGAACTTGAACGGCGGCTTGTACACCACCTGGAGGCGCACCTTCTCCTTCTCGCTGGGGATGTTCCCCACGCTATGCGACTTGTTCTTGTCGCCGCTGGCCGTGCGCTGTTTGCTGACGACAGCGCGTTTATGCGGGCTGCGGTTACCGCCACCAGCAGCGGTGAGGCCAGCTGGAGTCGACTTCGACTTGGGGAGAGCCGCGCCGCTGTGCGACTTCATCAGCCAGTTGTGCACCTTGCCGACGGGGTCGGCGTCGGGTGTGAGCGGCGTGTGCAGCACTTCGGCGCCGATCAACGCCTTTTTACCCTCGGCGTCTACCTGCGCGCTGCTGTAATCGATTACTTCCTTACGTTTCTTTTTCTTCTTACCACCCCCGACTGTTGCCTGTGGGGACTTCTTCACCTTGCTTGGAGGTATCTCGATGATTGCGGCCGTATCGCCTACGCGTTTACGCGCTTCCTCAGCGCCCACTGCCGCTGACACGCGTTTCTTTTTCTTCGGCGAAGACTTGTTCGTTTTGCCAGCGTTTCCTGGTGGGTTATTTGTCGTGGTACCACCTCCACCAGATGTGGTGTTGTTGTTATTGTTCAGGACATCTTTGCCGCGTTTCTTGCGCAATTTGCCATCGCGCACCTTGCGTTTAAGCGGCAACTTGGAGCGGATGGCCGGATGGATTGTGACGTTGTTGCCATCGGTGTCCGGGGGCAACCGGACCGTTTCCGTAGTCTGGCTGTGCATGATCGTCACCGATTTCAGCTTGGTGTTGGAACGTTTACCGAGGAACTTGGTGCTGAAGCCCTATTTATACAAAAACGAGTTAATTTTAGAATTATGAAACCCCTACATATAATTACTTTGCAAACTATATTTGTAATAAAGCGATGAGAACTAAATTTTATGTAATTTCTATAATATAATTTTCTAAGTTTTGTTGTTTTGCAAATGAATGAAATAATAAAATGCAATCGTATGTGACTCATGTTCTACTTAATTAAATGCAGTTGCGCGTGAAGTTGATGCGAACTAAATATTTAAACGGAAACAAGTGTAATTTTCGCGTTTATTACAAAAGTTTATTCCATTTAACTTTTACTTGCTGTTTACCTTTTTCGAAATGAAATAACTTCTGCTGAATCATTCTAAATTAATTATACATCTGATATGTAGCTGGTTAATTATTTTTACTACTTCACTTTCATTTGAAATTCTGCAATTCGGAAATTTTCTAGCAAAATTACTCCAGCGAGTTTCTGACTTACTGTTTTTCAACACATGCAATTGAACAAGAGTTTTCAGCTGACAAACACAAAAATGAGTACACAAAATAAGTTCGCAAAATGCGAAGAAACTTACCAGCAACGCGACGATTGCCGTGATGATGAGTAAAACAGCGTACCAATAATCGAGCAGCCAGCGCTTGAAACTGGCGATACTCTCGTTGGATAGCAGCAATTTGCGCAGCGTGGCGAGCGGTCCCGACGGGTCCACCTCGCGACACATCTGGAAGACGTCGCAATAGCCGCTATAGTCATTGCACGGCGTGCCCGGCTTGGAGTACATATCCGGAATGTCGTAGGGCATGTCATTCCATTCGAACGAGGAGATACAAGGTTGATTATCTCCAGGTAACTTGCAGCACAGTTCGCACGCCTTCGTCTTAGGATCTCCTTTGCCGGGTATACATTGACAGGACTCGAGACCGTAGGCAAGACAAATAGACCCGGTGCATTCCTAAATTTCCAAAGATTAACGAAAGTTCTTTGACATGGAGTTGTTACTTACGCCCATGAAGCAAACGAACTCCTTGTTGCAGATCGTCTTGTTCGGCTTGTTCACGGATGGAGGACATTGAGGACCGCGTCCGTTGCAGAAACTTGCATCACGGCAGCCGTTATCGTCGCGGCATTTGTCGCCAAACTTCACTTGACATTCCGACGTACAGCACGGTCCCTAAAATGAGCGCGTTTGACCTGGTGGATTGCAAAATTCTTGAAGGTGGCTCACCTGGGAAGGACTGCAAACGCTACGTGGGGTTAGTCGACATGGGGGCTCGTCTGCTGGAGGATAGCGTCGTTGTGGGAAGCAGCATTGGTCGCGACAATCCTCTTCCCATCCGCAATCGCATTCTTCGCCCTCTTCGACGACGCCGTTTCCGCACAATGAAGCTTGCGGTTCTGGGTCAAAAATAAAATAATAAAGCGACTGATGAGAAGGAAACTATGGCGATGATGTCACCTGTGAAGCATCCTTTGGGCGACCTTGCCTTGAAGTTGAGCACCGGGTTGATACTTTTCAGACTGCAGGGTGAAAACTGATTGTTGTTCTTCTTGTCGCCGGAAGTAGCGCGTGCGAACATGATGAAGTTGCCGTCGTCACCTCCTGGAGTGCATAATTCCGGGTCGTGCTGAAGACCAAAAGTCAATAAATTTTAGAATGAATTGTGGTCATTGTCGTTGCATTGGGAGTCAAATTGGGGCAATATTTCGTTAGTCCTTACACATTCTAGGGACCTCCATGTTATGCAAATGCGGTACAATGTACGCACGAACACAAATGCGTAATTAATTACACATTGTCCGAAGCGCGGCTGGGGGACGTGTCCTGGGGGCTGACTTACCGGCGATCCGAAATTGTGGCCGATCTCGTGCGCGAGCGTCACGTGGGAGACGGCGGGCGGCACATGCTTCCCATAGTTCAATAGCGTAACGATGCCCGTGTTTAACGACTTCATGCTGCCTCGGTAATGCTGTAATTCAATTACGCAGATATTTAGCAACACATACGTCGAGGAAAAGTACACATGAACGCCATAAAATAGCAATCTCCAAGATCAATAAATTCCTTCCAAGTTAAACAACCACCCCCGCAACGTCCTGGATATCATCATCCGGTTAAAACTGCGTTACCAACAAATACTTCATGGGTTTATTTAGTGGGAATTCTCGGGTCGATGCGGATCCCTGCCCCCAGGTGAAACCAGGACCTCGCTGGTGGTAGCAGCAACAATTGCAGAGGCCCATCAGCAAGCGCACACGATGTGTATTTTATTATGCGCACGGACGAGTACTTTTCGTCGCACACAATTTGCCCTCTCATACCGCGTCCATGGGAGGCGGCAGGACTCCTGGTGGAGTGGTGAATGCATGGGCATCATATCTACATATGGGTTGGGGTGGTGCGCTCATGCAGACTTGAGCAAATATAGCGAGCGCTCGCAGGCGAAGGAGTTAAACATCGAAACGTATACATTCTGCTCGTTTATACAAGTTTGCAACATTCCATTCCGTTCCATTCAGGTTGTTGCTGCTGCCGGCTGCGATACGAAAACTAATGCCGTGTTATGCCAACGTGGTGTAATAAAACTATGCGATACCTGGCATGAAATTTTAGCCGGTGCTAAGTGAATGGATGGATGCCGCATGCAGCATTTACCTCGTGTGTTGCGAAATTGTAACACATATCCTCGAGGTGTGGAGGTTTCTGCGCCTCTTCATGACTTCACCAGGTCGCATAGCTCATTCGTTCAAATTTCCTGCGTTATTGCATTATTTCGAGTGTAATATGGTTGTAATAAACGCATTATGCGCCCTCCTTGGTTTAACTTTTCCGTTGTATATTTCATATATTCCATTTAGCATTTTGTTATTCTAAAACTTTCAAAAGTCAAAAATGACTTTTGTTCATCATTCAGCATTCTGCTGAAACATTAATTGAATACTATTATCCTTCCTCCGGGATGTTTGCAGACCAAGATATCGCATTTAGCTTCAAATTTATCGCGTGGATTGAACTAATAGTTTTGGCTGTTGTCGATGGCTGTTGTTAGAGTGTCATTCGGAGAATTGCGGGGGCATTTCGGCTGTTAGCCAACGCATTTGGCCGCATTGATTAATAAAGCATTCGGTAATTAGTGGCTGCGTTGCTGCGCTGTCGAACAAGAAGGCTGCACTCCCCAAATGGCGATTAATTTCGCAATAATTACCCGTAACGTGTGCTGTTGCAGCACGGGCACATTTCGCCTCCAACTGAAACAGGGGCTGGTTAACAATGTCAGGGCGAAAGAGAGGTCGCACGTCGCTTGCGACACTAATTGTTCGACAGGTGCTCCACGTGCAATTTATAGTTGGCAATAAACGCACAACACATGAGTAACCAGGAAGGCGAAAACATGGGGGTGGTTGTTTGCTTCGAAGGCTAAAAAAGAAGATGGGATATTAGGAAAATTACCCCGTTCTTTTCGCAAACTCCTCCAGCATTCTTCAGATCACCAGTCCACGCGAGTCCCAATGTACCCATTTCGAAATCCCGATAGGTGAACATGTACGCTAGACAGAACGCGTCGTAATCCTCCTCTGGAACAATAAAAAACAATAATTTATTAAACATTCTTCCCGGATAAAAATCGATTTTCTCGCGCTACATGTAAGAAAATCATCGTATGATGCTATAATCGTAAGCTGAAAGGAACTGGGGTGGAAAACGTACAGAAACGTAATAAGAAAGATCAAACAGGAAGCTGAAAATATCGGAAAACAAGTAAAATAATTTCGAGCACATGCGAAAAACATGAAACAAAACAATTTCGAGCGCGCACGAAGATTACTTATTCATGTAGAGTTTCTTCTTTGTGTTCCTGAAGAGTAAGAATGGCATGGAAAATGGGGGAAAATTTGCATTTTTATTGGTTTATGCTTAGCGAATTGCAGTCTAATCGAAGCGCGGGCAATCAAATGATTGCCAAAAAGAAAGCGGATGACGACGAGGATGTTCGCAAGGATCGCTCCATTGATGATGCAATGTATGCGCGAAAACCCAATCAATAGCGCAAGAAAGCCAACTTTCTTAGGAGGAGGCGTATGCCAAAAGAAAATGGGGAAAGTAAATTTAAAATGGAAAATGCAAATTGTTCAAATGGCGAAATGCGCATTCGAATCGGGATGTTTGCACTGGCAAAAGAAGGCCAAAACCGTCTCAAGATGCGACCACACGGAATGAACGAAAATGCTTTGGCTTTGGCGTTTCTTTCGACTTTGCATTTCATTTGCAATTCGCGATATTTTGAGTGACGTGTGCCCGTTCATTTCATTGGCAATTTTAACGCCTTCATCGATTGCTGTCGAAGAAGTTGAATTTTTTAAGCAAATAGCAGATAATATGTGGGAATGGAAGAGAAGATGATAAACGTTTGGGAAAATATGCAAGAAAATTCGCGGTAATTCGGTGGAATAATTTTCCTGGAAAATTTCCCGTAAGAGAATAACTGTGTGTTGTATCCAACAAGGGAAACATAATTTTTGGGGAAATTGCAAGTTTAACTTCATAAAAAACATGTTTGAATATTTGCAACTCTCTGTAGATATATGTAACATGCCGAATTGATTGATCGATTGGTAAAAAGATTCAATTTGCTTGCTTATGATGATGTAGAACTTTATTTCTGTAGGGAAGAAGTGAGATGTGTAAATTTTGTGGAAAATTCCAGAAGAAAAAAATCAAAAAAAGTTATGAAACTTTTTCATTTGAGTTCCAAATTAAAATATTTGAATTTGTAGTTCTCCAGGTCACAAGTTTAAGTTGACAAGATAGAAAAACTTAATGAATCCAATTAGACTAAAAAGGAGTAAGAAGTGAAATGAGATGACACTACTGAACAAGATTAGATAACATTACTTCAATTGACTTTCTTTCTCCGTATGGAAAATCAAGATACGTAGAAAAAAGGAAGACAGGAAGCCAATGAAATAAAACGAAGAAAAACCCCAGAAAGGTGCCAGAAAACGCTCGGGAAACGAACGAAATTGAATCGAAATTAGTCGCAATCTTAATAATTCGGCGGCGCGGAAAAAGGAAGAGGAGCACTTTGCCTGATTGAGCGATAAGGATTTCCGCTCTTCTCCCGGGTTCGACCCGCATCCTCCATTCTTTTTCAAATCATTATCAACATCTCGCTACGTTCTCTTTCACACGGTCGATCTTCGACACATCCCGTCCCGAGATAGGGAGGAATCCCTTAAAGATAAGAACCACTCAATTATATTTATCAGGGAATTCCTCCTACTTTTCTTTCCTTCTCGGTTTTGCATTTTTCAAATAAAGAAACAATACGTCCAAGGGGGTTTTGCAAGGGTTAACAATAAGTAATCAAATCAACAATTTGTACAATCCCACAAATTTGAATCATTTCCAGTCCTACTCAGATTCGAAACAAACACGAGCAATAAATCAATCAAATTCGCGCGCAAAAACAAGCGCTGACCGTTCGTCCGTTCGCTAAATCAATGTTTAATTTGTGTGTCATTTCTCGTTGTTACCCATCCTGCATTTTCGCATTGCGATTCGCAATGGCTGGCCAAATTTGACAAGGGATACCGCCGCCGCCCGCACCGCCGTTCATTAATCAATGCGTAATCAAAGCGCGATTTGTTGGCCGGCCAACAATTTTTTTTAAGCGGGCGCATTTGTCTCGCGTCCATCCGAAAAATGTTTGATTAATGTACCCTCCCGCTCCCATTCGCGGAGTATATTTTGCGACTTGTTTTATTTGTGTTGCGCGGCCGCTTTATGCGCTTGCCAAGTTATTCAAATAAGCAAACAAAACACTTGTGGGTGGGCGCATGCGATGACTCTTTGTTTGCTTTACAACCGGAGCACCGTGTGCTAATTTATCACCGAGTAGTTGGACAATTATCCGAGCAAGCGTGGAAAATACGGGCGCACGTTGCCGAGGCGCAAGAGGGGCTCATTTTCATGGGAGAAGAAGTTTCCAAAAAGTTTGTGATTGATAACGACAAAGTTTGATTTATGCATGGCATAAATTCTTGTTGTTCTTTTCCGGCAATTTTCCAAGACAAATTAAGGTGGTTAAATGGTTTTTACCTTAGGTTTCCTAGACTACAATAATTAATAAGAAAAATTACTTATAGCCGCTTCTAAAATTGGTTCAAAGTAATCCTAAACATATTTCCTCGAATAAAATTATTTCCTAACTCAAAATCTAAACGCATCTTGTTCGCCCTGACCTCATGTTCTCGGTTGTGTCCAACAACGTGGATGCTTCGAGGGTTTTGCAAATAACCTAAATCAATTACTGTTGCGATGCTGGCTCAGCGTGGATCAATGGATCAGCAGCAAGGAAGAGGAAGACGCATTTGATCGGCCGGACATCAATTTTGCAAGCAACTTGCATGAAACACTGGCCACAAATTCGGCCCCATCGAACCATCCCCGCATCCGGTGGATCCCGGCTGACCAACCGGATGTGCAGAGGACTTGGGCGCGTGCGGTGGCCCAACTAAATCTACCTAAAGTTACACACTTCATGGCGGCCGATGCGTAATAGGATCACGGATAAGGCGATCCCCCCAGTGACTCGATCAGAATCTATTAGGAAAATGTTCGGAAAACCCGGATGGCCGACCATGGCGGCGATTTCCAATAGGATTTTCGTTAATTTCAGCCGCAAATTGGTTAAATTCACTTTCCAAAGGTTTGATCGTTAACTACAATTCCTTTGGGCATTAAAATCAACTCGAAGGTACAATTTTTCATCATTTTGCAAATTCGGGAAATACAAAGCAGTTAGAAATCGAAAAAAATAATCAAATATGTTTACATTTCATCTTCTTAAGAGGTGGAAACGTTGGAGGTAGTACCAGAGTATGCATAACATACGTGAATGCAAACCGGAAGTGGGCTAGAAGCTAAATTATCCGATGGGGGGCGGCCGTACTTGCATTACTGACTTACTGAATATTCAAATTGGTAACCTGAGCAGTGCGCATTCACGAGGGATGATTACTCGGCTCGTTATCCTTTCGCCAACCGAGCGCGCAAATTCCGATGGCGATGCCTTTCACGACTCGGAGATGTTTAACCATTTCGTTGGCGCCTGATTCGGTGCAGAACGTCCAAAAGGATGACGACGTCGCCGACGACGACGGTGCCGAAATCGAGGAGATCAGTCTCAAATGTCCGCAGGGAAATTAAGCAATTACGACAACCGGAGAGCGATGGAAAATGGAGCAACTCGAAGGTTGCATGTTAGAAGATGAAGACAGATTTCAGTCAGGACGAACGCATTTAACGCAAGAAATACAAACATCTTTGTAATTGATACTATTATTTCGAAGATGGTACGCACTAATTGTTGTTTCTAATCAACACCTGAAGAAGTTTGAAGTGTCCCAAAGAAAAATTATATTTCAGAATTATTTTGAAAATTGTCATTGTCAACTACTAACATTTTCTTGTAGCACTATTATCGTGCTTGTACGCGCACGTAATGGAAACAAATAACGAAATTATTCTTTCGCATTACGTTTTGCTCGAGTGCTTCTCGTGCGCTCGAATAGTTGAAGTTGAGGCACAATAAAATACGTCAGTGTTTACCGGAAGTACGAGGGGCGGTGGTTTGCACCACCCCCGCCTGAATAGAACTAGCGAAGCGGGACCGCGTGTAAGCAGAGATGATTGCTTAAGAGCTTTTCATTACACTTTTCATTTTCCATCAGCGTTCAAATTGCATCTAATTGCATTTATTGTCCGGAGGGGGGCAAATGCGAAACGTGCCCACTTCAGCAATAACCCAGAAATGGAAAAACGGGAATTGTCATTCGGGAAGCATAGCAAGCAGCAGCTGGGTGGAATCAAAATTCCAGCAGCAATTGCGCGATATTATTGTCATTCTTTCGCCAATAATCGTAAACATAATAATGATAATACGCAGAGCAAGCAGTGCATGCAATTTTATTGTCAGCTGACTATGCTGGTCATTGAGAGTCGTCGCAGTTTGAGCGTACCCAATTAGCGGAGATAATTTCGCAGATTTAATTACGAGCAAGCGTCCAGCGAGCGGAGCGAATAAAATTTCATTTTTATTTCGAAAGAGTGCCGAGAAAAAATGAAGAAACTAGGGAGTCTCCCATGGAAGTGAAATTAGAGCGGATTTTTCTCGCCTTGTGCTCCGGTTTTAATTGAAATCTCAGCGGAATATTAATAATCGCGGATAAAATTCTGATTAAGCTTAGAAGGGAAATTCCCTTGGAATCAACTGCAGAGTTTCTAAATGCTCCACTTTAAATCTCCTGATTTTATCTATAATCTATTCAATTTAACTAAACTTTTTATCGCTTTAGAAGTTTCAATAAATTACAATGAAACTTAATTGATAAGTTTTATGTTATATTTTAGTTTGAATAATTTTAGCTATCCTGATTTTGCATTGATACCTCGATGCATCTAATTAAAATATAACTTTTCAATTGCTACCATCTAATGATATCGTTAACCATTACCAACTTGAAATTCAGTACCGCAAAATACATACAGAAAATATCTCCGCCATGAAATCAGCAATAACTTGGATTGCAAATGGGTCAATATTCCAAAGCGAGCAATAAAGCATTCCGCATTCAATACGAACAATGGCTCTTCGCGATGAGCTTCGACTCGCAATAAAATAGTTCATTTGCCGAAATGAAAGAGTAATGAAATATCTATCCCGCAGCCATCAGCGCCATAACATCCATCCGTATCACATCTCATCTCGTATCAGCTATAGATATTGACCAATATGAACGCGCCGAGACGGATACGCGTTTATGTTTGTTTATCTATCCATTCATCTGGAACGCGGTGCGCATCAACAAGCGCATCAAACGCAATATAAACCAATAACCTTATAGCCAAATGGGGCACAGGTGTACATTCGGTTGTAAAACTAGTGATATGACGAAAGGAATGCGCGCGTGTAGACATAGCCCGGGTCTACATGGTCATTACGCCGTGCAAACAGAATTATTATTTGCAGAGATCTGCGAATTGCAACTGAAATTTTAACTCTCTACGTTGGTACATTGTAAGCATGGGCGGCTTCAATGAGGGCGGATCATGTTTACGGTTGCTATTAGTTAATGAATTGCCAAACACGAATGTTAATTCGGGGTTGCGATTCCGAATCGTGTTGGGTTTGGTACCGATGAATTGATGCCAATTAGTATTTGGCTCGTAATGATATTGATAAACATTCAGCATTGTATGCAAGAACGAGATTAACAACAATTTTCAAACAAAATTTTTGACTACAATTACAGAAACTTTGTAACATAGTTTCACAATTTGAATACAACTTGAAGCAAAATGTGCGCATTTCTATGGCTAAATGAAAAGATGACGCCCACGACGCGAATAAATTTCAATTACGCATTGTCAACCCGAAAACAAAAACAACAATTAACTGCCCTACATGCGCTAATCTGACTTTATTTACTATGCTCGGCCCGCAACGCGACCAAAACTGAAACTAGTTTAATTAGCCGCCACCGAAAGCTCACCCATCCCACAGGACGCCACGTGCCTAATCGTTCCCAGCCCACCGCAAAAGATAACGATAAATAACTCAGCAGCTAAGCCACGCAAGACCGCTCCCGA
>JARJDZ010007949.1:0-16311 GCA_030264555.1 Aleochara sp. GC000083
AAAGTGCTATTGTTACTAAGGTGTCAAGATTTTAAGGTTTGGCATAAGTATCATAATTTGCCAGCTCAAACGAAATTTTAACGATTTAATTGTGACATTTGAAATGTCATATCAAAAAATGATGAAGAATTTTGGATATTGTTGCTTCTTGGAACATTGTATCAACTTTACTCCAGTAAGATAAAATGTCGTATATTACTCGTGTGCGAAATGCCATAATGCTATGGCACTCGTGATTCAAATCTTTCACTTATTTAAAATTTTGCGTTTCTCACACTTATAATATAATCTACTATTATTGGAGTAAGCATACTATCATAAAAAGTGCAATAATTACATTTTCATTTTAAATTTTAATTTTTCATTTGTATTCTGTGTCGGTTGAGGAATGGCGACACGAAGGTGGGGAGTTTCTTTATGAAAATATCCAAAGATATGGGTACGCATTGGTACTAGAAGGGAGTAACACCTGCTTTACACATTATCTGGGGAAGCAGAAATATCTTGAAATGTTAGCTCGTATGGCAACTGCAAGGTGTCCGCACTGTATGGGAAAACGTACCCGTTAACAACGATGATATTTAAGGTGAGCATCATCGAAAACAGGGAGCATACGAATTGTGTCAGCATCAGCGTGGAGTACAAATCCTCGATGGTTTCTATGAACGCCATCATGAATATGTGTTGATGCACGATCTTCTTCAATAGCTGATCCCGCCGTTCACTGTTGTCCGTATTCAAGTACTTGAGTGCGTGCCTAAAAATCATGCATCCATTGGTAACGTGTGTGGTACAAATGATGAATAGTATGTCCATAGCAACAGCGCCAGGTACTATTTGATACAGAATGCAAGCAGTCTGCCATGCATAGAGTATTATCCAACAATACAGCGATTGCAGATCGCAGAATGCCAAATCCGTGTAGACCAGAGTTCTCTGTTCCACCAGAAATATACGTCTAAGGACGTTGCAGAGGGATATGAACAAACATCCAATCTTGAACACTGAGCATATGAGTGACATTGATCGAAAGATTTGATTGGACTTTTCCGATAGTTCTTTCCCAAAGTCTTCCGCCTTCCAGAAATCATCGATCATGGCTACAAGCTTGTACAACTGCGGACCTTTTACGCACAGTACTATCATCTTTAACAAGGTCTAAGCAGCTGCTGTTATTTACTGGTTTGTTTTCGAATGCTGTTCAATACTTACCACAAAGAATGATGGAAAAAAGATGAACTTTTCCAGGGTTCGGACATCCTCCCATGTCATTATGGTTTCAACGGCTATCCACACGCTGAGCAGCCAGATTGAGACGAGTGTGTAGGCAGTCAGAAGGTTTTTACGTCGTTGATAGATGCCTAGAATTCTAAATATCAATAGCACCCATTTTAGAGGCTTAGTGCGGTTTTCTTCCTCGACTCTCATTTTCTGGTTTTCGCCAGATCTTGTTTGAGGTGTTCGTACCGAAGTCTTGACCTGTGCAAGTCTAGGATAGTTATGCTTTGCCTGAATATTTCTCAACGTTGAGTGGCTATTCACACCATCTAACGCATTGGCAAATTTATGCACAAGCATATCAATTAGTACATTACTAAGATTGCATAATAACAAAGAATACCATAAATTATAGTGCTTTATTAAGAAAGAAGTTTTCCATATTTTATAAAGTTGTCTTAGAATTGACGTGTGGAGAAATAATCACAAAGCTGTTCAGTATATTGCAGAATAAAGATGGGGCTTATTTTGAAAAATTAACAAGAAAACAATAACGTGGCCAATTATTGCCAAAGGCGGAAAAAAATCCACGCATTCGTTGGAAAACTACCATGATAAGATCGATGCGATACGTGTCTCTAAATGGGGACATAGAGATATAGAGCTAAAAAATTAGGTTTGTTTAACTTTACAAATTTTACTAAACCGCAATTTTGTTTCTGAAGAAGGCAAATGAATCCGATAGTCTATGTATGTTTATATTTTAGGTTCTCACTTTTGCCATAAAATGAGGTACAAAGTTGTCACTAGTTGCCATTGGAATTCTAGTACTATTATTATCACATAATATATCACAAGACAATCGAGAATTTTCGGATATACGTGAGACGTGTTGCCCGAAATATTGAACGGCGTGAAATTATACATCAAAATCAAGCTTCTCACAGAAGCGTTGATGTTAGAAAGAATTTGTTTAAGTTATGGAGCGGATTTATCTTATAAGTTCATTCAAGATTTTAGTACTTATGGTTTCATTAGCGCATAATAATCAAAGTTATTATTAAGTCCGGGAAAAATTAAAATACTAATTCATGAATACGATGAAAAGTAAAATTAAGTCACATGCAAACGCAATATGCAAGGTTTTATGCAACTTTATTCAATTGTTTTTAAAGAAAAGCAATAAAAACAGCCTACTATTTATTTGTATTTTTGATCTTTTAACTGCTAATATCTTTGCTAGGCACTGAACTAATATCACATGTGATACATGAAATCAATTTAGAATTTNGGATAAATATTTTAAAACTAGAGATTAATATCTATAAGTGTGCCAAATTTCATCAAGAAATTCAGATAAATGAAGAAGATAAAGGGGGTGGACATGATAGCTGAGACAGCCTGTATATTGGGTGAAAGGTCAGTCAATTGCTATCAACTTTATCGCAGATTATTTTAAAAATGTGAGAAATGCAAAATTACAACTTTTAAACCGTTGATTTTAAATGCGAATTTCAAATGACATTTCACACACTTGTGCCATACGTCGTTTTAGCCTAAGGAAGAAATATTAATTCGATGGCCCTTCAGCCGTAAAATCTGAAATTGCTACCACAAAATTTGCATATTTGCATATGCATGTCAAGGAAATCTTGTTTGATTTGGGCCATTATGACAATGTCTATCAAACCTTAATTATTTAAAATCCAGTAAACAAAGCACCTTATTTTGTGAGTTATCATCCAGTTTATTCTTGAATGTATGATATTCTTTTCTCCCACGTGTGCAATAAAGTGCATCACTTATTTGACATGGATAATATTCAATTTTAATCATATGTAAAGCACATTGTAAGTACCATACATGGTATTGTAAGTATAATACATGCTCTAGTGATCTAAAAGGAGTTGAAGTGGGTGCAGAATCCGAAGTATTGCATAGTGAAAACTACAAATGTAATAAATAATTAATTGATACTGAACCGATAATGTAAATTGCATTTCTCATAATATTTCTTCCTCATCACAACAAACAATTATAACAAATCGCTCCAAACTAGACAATGCATTAAGACACAAGTACTAAGTTAGCGAGGTAGATAATAGTACAGTGCAAAATTTAAGTTTAATTTAAAATGATTTTTAATCACTTTTTATGATAACACCTATCTTCCTACCTATTTATTGAGCTTACGCTTATAAAACGGTAAGTTAACTTAACTCTCCTCTCTTTTCTTCGCTGCTTCTTTTTCTTTTTCCATTATTTTATATATAAATTTCGTTTCATTTGGTCGCTTGGATCGTTATGAGTAATGGCAGACGATGCGATCTAAATGGCATTATCACGTTTTGTATATCGACTCTCACTCGTTTAGCGGCCCAACCGTTCGCTGGATCCTAACTTTTCCTACCATCCACAACGCTTCTTCGCTCGCTACACATTTAACAACATCGACTCCACTTTGCTGCTAAGAACTAATATAGGCACCTAACCATCCTGCTTAACTATATGTAGCTATTTATACCATAAGGCTCGAGTTCGCAAAACCTTTTAAAATAACTTTTCAGAAGATTACTTATCCTGATAGTCCTGACTTATCAGAATTACAGGCTTTTTTGGCAATAATGTCACAAATTCCATTCTAAGGATATTTTGGGTTAACCATTATAATTAATATCTAAGATATATAATCCTCAACTTTTAATGATTCAATAGTTAGAACATTAAGAAATGTTGATAAGGTATTACAATTACTATTTTAACCGCTAGTTTTTGAATAACTTTTCTCATTAAAACAATTAATAGTTGTTTGCAAATCTATCGACCTTACATTTGATAGACAAATTCGATGAATTCAAAGATGAAGTTATCTATAAATTATTTAAATTCAAATTATATAAAATTTTAGAATTGTGAACAATCATGCTAGATGAACATAGTGTATATTATCGAGTATATAACGCTAAAGAGCTGCTTCATGAAGTTTGAACAAGCTTAAGAAGTGATTTGAAGTGAAGGAGGAGGCGAGCTTAATGGTTAATCGTCCGATAGGTTAGCACACTTGTAGTCTTCTTATTTAACTTTTTCCATATGCATACTTAACTCGATTAAACTCGCGTAGTTTATGGCTTGTTTTAATCGACTCGAGGTATTACTGTACCTTCTGATTACTCCAGCGAGTAACCCATCTCATTATGCTGGGTTGTTAGATTAATACAAATACCTTCATATGAACACACTTTAAGTTACATTACACCATTCCATAGAGTATCCACTACATTAAGTATAATAATATTTATATTTTGTGCAGATTTTAGATTTTCTTATATGCGAGTTGATATAATAGCAATTATTTGACTTATTAAACTTTGAATTGCAACAAGAAACTTATGAAGTAAGTTTGACACAAGTTTACGTTAAAGTTAAGTTGCAATATAATATAATATTATCTTTTCTGAAATATTTCAATAACTCCATAGATTTTGTATTGTATCATAATGTGTTAAATAAAAAATCTTGATGATCCTAATTTGGCCTTATTTTTGGTCTTTTTGAAGAATAATCTGGTTATCCACAAAATTTCACTCTACTTAATAATTTTAGTGTTTTTCATCTATGTAATAATTATCAGTGAGAAAATGATTAAGTAGTTGCAAATAATCAAATTTATTTAAATCCGTAAAATTTGAAAGAACCTTTTCTCAGAGTGATAAATTTTTGCAAAAACTAAAATATCAATCAAAGACGCAAATAGAGTGTCAGGAATTTGTAATTTGACATGTGGAGTTGTAATTTTAATTTGAAAATTATTACTTAGCCATTTTTGTTTGTATAACCGATGCATCAATCATCATTACACATTTTCATTTCATATCCATCGCCATCATCAAAACATACTGACATAACACATGCACAAAGTTGTTCCGACTTTCCTGTTTCTGTTCATATTTCATATTCGTCTTCGTTTTCCCCATCATTTTCTTAAAAATACTAGAGTTGTACAATAACTAAAGGAAATTCAAGTAAACAAAATATATTTATATATGCATGTTCCAGAAACTAGAAGTAAAATTTTATATTTTAATTGAAAATTACTTTGCGGATTGAGAATAATATGCATCTTTGTTTAGTGTGTGGTTTTAAAATGTATGGAACACCCTATGTATTTGTTGATGCCCGACAAGTCTCTGTTCATTTGCACCTTTTGCTTGTCTCACCTATCTGTTTACTTGTTCTCTGGCGTAATACAGTAATTATCATCACGCTGCACGGTGAAAAAAGTTGCGTATGCATGCGCATTGACGATGAAGAGAATCTTGATATGAAAATTATTCTATATTTATTAGTAGATCCTTATCGCGGCCAGTGCAATCTTTAATCGGGTTTTCATATGCGGCTGCAAGTGCGCTCTAACAAATGAGTTGCAGTCGCAGATATGAAACAGTCACAAAGAAGGAAATTTAAAATGAATGAGAAAATGCAAATGATAGCTACTCAATTTAGCAAGTACCCGTAGTACTTTGTATTTGGTAATTTCTTTGTAATCGTTATGAGGGGAGTAAACAAGGAAGTGTTATTTTTTCAAGATACAACTGTTCATGATGACTAGCATTTGATATTTGCATTTTCATTAAAATTAACATAATTAGCTGTGGTCATCAGAAAGAAGGTTGGCAAAAACGTTGCTTCTGTCCTTTAGTATTTAATCAATATTTAGAAACATTTGCGAATAATATTATATTAAAATCTCATTGCGAGAGGATTCCAGTTCTAATTTGATTCCAAGTGAAACAAGAAGACTAAATAATTTGTGACGAGGATGTAAATTTGTAGAAAATGGTTTGAATCTCGCCACAGCCTAAAATATGTTTAATCAAGCAAATAATGGAAATTAAATATTCCAGACATGGGATATTGATTAAGGTGATCAGGTTTTAATTTTTAAAGATAAGGTTCAAAGACCTATTTTCATGATAAATATATAATTTGACGTATAAGTAACTTATCTATAACTTACCTTTATAAATATACCTGTTTTAAATTATAATAGCCAAGTGAATTTATTAAAATTGAAGTTTTGCATAAGATAAATTAATTAATTATATTAGTAAATTAGAAAGTACTTATCTTAGTGTTAGTTGAGGGTAAACTTTGAATTTTCCCTCGACGTATTTACCATTAAATTTTCTCTAAGCAGCTTTCGGTGTTCCCACATTTATACCAAATACACAGATATCAAAGGTCTTAAAAAGTGTGTTAATAAACAGTACACTCAACATATTTGTTCATAATAATATGCATACAATACGTTTTCAAATACAAATATTAAAATAACATTTTAATTTGGAAATTAATCGGGTCTGAAAATAAAATTATATCGCGATTTATGTAATTTCACAAATCAAGATTAGAACTATTGTAAAGTTTATGCCAAAATAAATGTAGCATTCACTTGTTATGTGCATTATACTTTCCAAAGATTCAAGGAAGATGATAATTAAAATTAATTTTATTTTCGCAATGCGTAATTATTACAAACGATATGGGCATATAACATATTTACATTTTGATTGAAGTAATTATCAATTTCCATAAAAGAATTACGCATTACAACTATAATTAGAAATCTGTTTTTTCTTTCGGATAGTTTCTTTGTATTTCCATTAGTTATGCAATGCAGAAATTTTCTTCATTTTCCTAACGGTGAATCTAGTTTTCATCTAATTTTCTTTGCATTGTGTGTGGTTTTTGTAATAAGAAAATATGGATAATTATTATTTGATTACATGTTTCTTTGCAATATGTTGTAATATGTATAAATTATTTATTAATCACTGCAGGATTTTTTCTTTTTTTGACTAAAGTTTGCGAAAAGTCCGTAAGCAATTGAAGTTATCTTTTCGTTTTAACATTCAAATTTGATCGGAAAACAATTATGAATTTATATAATAATTGAAGCTAAATGTTTATGCAATGAAAATAACAGACATTTCCAAACCAAAATTATTATGCATTTATATTAATGTGTTTTCATATTTAATTTTTCTTCAGTGACGTGTTATCGTTTTTACCGGTATTTTAAGTTTTGGTTGGTTTCAAATCTCTTTCACCTTTATGAGATAATTAAAAGAACAAGTATTAATACACTTTTTTTGTAGTCAATGGTCAGTCGTTCAATACCTTTGAATAGATAAAATTAGGAAGATTGAGATAAAAATTAATTGAGATTTACATTCTTGATTTCATTAACTTCTATTCATCTATTTTATTTTCAAGAGGATCTTGCAAATAGTCTCATACTTTCTTGATTTTTTTGCATTTTTGTTACATAGAATAATTGTTTTTATATATATTCCTGATCTTAGTACATACTATTAAAAATTAAATTATTTAGCGTTTTTGGGTCGACAGTTTTTCGAGACAAATTCCTTATAGGCAACAAAATCGAATATGAAAAACAAACATTTATCCAGATAAAATGAAAAGCACGAATGCTATTTACAATGATAATTGACCGAATAAATAATATATTCAAAAAATTATTTCTAACTGGAACTGACAATCATTTGCTGATTGTCAATTTTTGATTGTCAAAATTACTTCAATAACTTGATTTTTATCTTGTTATATTTATATTTCTCTATTACAGCGATAATTTTCTAATATTGTCATGACGACAAAAGGTAAATGAAAAAATAGCCGCTGTAATAGTTAGAGGTAACTTTATCCGATTGCATCACGGATAAAATGTCAAATCATATGACGTTTTTTACGTATGAGGGCAATTATCACCAATCTTTTTTCCTTTGTTTAGAAATAAACGAAAAGTTGTTGGCTATTATCAATGACTACTTATTAAATTTGGCAACAAATTTTGAAACAATACTGCTTGTTTTTGTCGACTGAATATATTCTGTTAAATCAGTGATTAAATAAAGTGTAATTTCAAAAACTTCTCTTAAAAAAGTTACAAAGAATTCTCAAAGAAAATTATGTTGTTAAATTAAAAATTTCAGATGAATTTCATAAAACTTTCAAAGTTTTGGAAATTTTTTGAGAGTAGTCCTGAACAACAAACAAATCACTTATAATTATTGGCTATTATTAATGACAACTTGTTAAATTTAGCAATAAATTTAGGAAAATTCTGCATGTTTTCTCTTCAAATAAATTACAGATATAATTCTGATTGAAGATTATAAAATTCCAGATCATTTTCAAGTAACTTTTCATTTTGTAATTTTAGATAATAGTTCTAAACAAACAACAAGAAAGAAGGTTTTTTGTTAAAACAATCACTAATATTTTCTTCTTTATTTAAAAATATAGCAAATAGATTATTATTGTGTTTATCAATGACAACTTGTTGAATTTGTTAGGAAATTTTGAAAAAATCTACTTCTTTTGTCGACTAAAAACAACTTTTGTTAATTTAGCGATTAAAAAAAGTCGCCACAAAAACTGCTCTTCAAAAATCAAAACCAAAATCCTCATTAAAATATATATTTGCTAAACAAAAAATTCCTGGAAAAATAAGATATTCCCACTGAATCAAGATATTCGACATAAAAACTTAATTTTACTGATTTTTCCAATGGCAATCGATGGCAAGATGTAAATTCATCGATTTAATATCGATCTATAACTAAATATTTATGTAAAAAGCAGCAGAATCGTGCTAAAATTAAATCTTTTCTGGCGCACATTCTGATGATATTTTCAAATTTTCCTTTACCCATGTTTATATCTATAACCAACTGTTATCGATATTGAAATTGGTCGATTGGTCGATTCGTTTATTGATGACGCAAGCAGTTCATAAATGCCTCGGCGTGTGTGTTTATCGATGGAAAGGCGGCGGCAGAGAATCGGCGAGGCGGTTACCAATCAATCAAATCAAAATGTTGAGTTGCACACACGAAAATAGCCCGTTGGGTAAATAAATAGATATTTAGTGTATAGTGCGCATCGCCGTGTGCATGGAAACCGACAATTTTACGTGGAAATTCAATTGAAATCGCCTCCTCTCACTCGTTTGCGCATTTGTATATTTTTCGATGTCAATTAGTTCGATGATAAAAAGCAGTTTACATCGATGCGATAGTTTCATACAAATCTTTGTAAATTTCACTTTTAAGATTAAACTAGATTCTAGAAATATAGTTTTTGTGGTAAAAATGTAATATGAAAAATACAAACCGAAATTAATTTAATTTTTTTCTTCCTCATAGAATTAATGAAATTATTACTAAATTTTTGCTTATATTTTTTGCACGCATTCATGCATTCATTTATGAATAATTTTTGATCACAAGAAAAATAGATTCATTAAGATATTTTAACTTTTTACTTAATAATTTAACTTAAAAGGAGAAAATTAGGTAATAAATATAGCGTTAATTTAAGAAATGATAATTTATTTCAAATCATCAAATAAATTTTATATAACAAATTTTTTCTTTCGAAAATTTAACTTATTATTCACATATCAACTTGAAACACAAAATAATAAATTACTGATTGAGATTACCTAATAATTTATAGCCAGAAACAAAATAAATACAGAAAAAAAATCTAAATTTTAACTGCCCTAAACTTTTAATATTTTTCCATTTTTATACAAATTCTTGTTTCTATTTTTTAGTAGGGCTTAAAAAACATTTCAAAAGATGTAATGGAAAACAATAACAAAATGAAATTGAATGAATTTGGATTTTGACTCGTTGACTTAAAAAGAAATGCATTCAATAAGACATTAAAAGGATCACAGAATAATAAATGAAAAATGAATTCAGTGAAAAAAGAATCTAAATTATATATATAATTATATATGAAATAACTAAGAAATAACAGTATTTTATATTTACTAGAACCTAGAGAAGTACTAAAATTTATAATTAAATTTTGAAGGAACAGGAAATTTTCAATTGAAAAGTAATCATACAATTTTCTCTGATAATTTTAAAACCTATTTCTAAAATGTTAACAATAATTGCATTCAAACTACCATGCAATCAAAACATACAAACAATACTCGTAGATTGTTAAACAATTTTATGAATTATTTTGATTCCCAATGAAAGTTTTTGTGTTAGAAATCTTACTTTTGAATTATCTTCCTAAATTAGCAAAATTATAACTATAACTATAGAAGAAAATTAAAGAAGAAAAATGGTTTTTACAGTATAGAATAATGCTAATATTTACATCTGAAATTTTACTGAAATATTCATTTTTTTAATGTTTTTAATTTTATATCTGTAAATTTTATATCTGTGATAATAAAGTAAGACATTTAAAAGCTTGCCTATTTTATTTATGATCAATGATTATTGAAAATATTGATATATTTATTGAAATTTCAACTTTATGATTAACCTACATCCCCAAAAAATAATTTATAAGGTAGAAATATAATTTTCAAAAAAATATTTTTTATTAACAACACAGATATAAAATTTGGCCTACAAACAATAAGGAATTTTACCCTATATATGCAAATTAAATTATTGAGGACCAGGGTTAATTTTTTAATAAAAAGTCCTTCATTGAATCATCAATTAAATTCCAGGATAATAAAATGACATTTTTAAGATTTATTCATTGAAACATTTAATTACTATTGCTCAACTATCAAAAACCAAACATGAATAAAAATTAGTGAATTAAAATTTAGCTTTAATTTACCAGTAAATTTAATATAAATCACCCTTGAACCCAAACTTCCTTTACAACCTATAACAAAATTCTATACGTCTTCTTGAATGGCACGAGCCTGCTGTTCATTTGCAAATGAGTTCATCATCTTACCCGCCCCCGAGTTCACCATTCCGCCATCAATTGAAGCAATCTTCATATTAAAGCATTAACCCCTGCGTTTCGTTCGCATATTCGCATAACGGAGCGAAATAAACGGGGGCGGCACATTTCGCCTCCTCCAGCCAGCCAGTCTGTCTGCACGCATATAATATATACAAAGCATTCTGATGAAGTCCTCATCATCATCATCATCATCATCGCTGTTGCGAAACTTGAATAATTTTGGCGGCACAAAACGACTTCCCCTCAGCAGCCCAGTAATCGATTAGTATTTAAATGCACGGCTGCCGCCCCCTTCATCCACATCCTGTTATATGCCATGCCGAAGACAGCTTCATGTTGCTGCTGGTCGAGGATGCGGAGGAATAAAAATGAAAATGAAAATGAAAAAGGAAGCGCAAGCGTCTCTCATAAAAACAGATTCGTTCTTCAAGAGGGGCGGTTTTGGCGGATGTTGAAGGCGGAGGGTTTCTTCCGGAAAATTAAACTCTTATTTACACGATACGATGTTATCTGGATAGTTAGTTTTTATCATGGAAGTTTTTCTGGAAGATTCAAAAAAATTGTTTGCATACTTTCTTTTCTCATTTTGCAAACAAATAAACTACTCATTTTTTATTGGTTTGCAAAATAATAAATTCATTTTGTCAAATTTACAAAACATAATATTCTTGAAAATATACCAACATTTTAAATATTTTTTCAATAAAATAAATAATTGTATTTTAAAATTTTTAAAATATTGCTGATATTATAAAAAAATAATATTTGTTAAAGGCCCGATTAATAAAATGAGAATAAATTATTTGATCTCATCTTGCGTTTTCCAAAACAGTTTGGCAATGATTTGCCAATTTTAAAAATGTGTTAACTCAATTGCGTATAAAGCCATGATTTTACGATATAGCAATATTATAAACATTATGTCTAGGAATTATTTTATTCTTGTTTATTACATCATCTAAGGTGAAAATGCTCTCCAATTATCGAAACAAATAAAAATTAAAATATGAATTTTTGATTTATTACTTAATTCTCGTCAGAAATCACCATTTCCATTTTTTTAAATGTTTTTAACAATAGAGATTGATCAAGGTTATGCTTTTTTCTTAAAATTATGCTAATGATCTGCAAAGTTCAAGAAAAAATTGAGTTATTTTTAAAGTTAGATATGAATTTATTTTGTGATTTTTTCAAAGAATTTCCATAAAAACTCGTAGTCTAACAACTATTGCTTGTTTCTTTTAGAAAAAATACTACTTCTATTGTTAAATATGAATGATTAATTACTACTTAATTCTTCATTAAGTTCATAAATATTCTCTAAGGACAAATTTCCAGTTAATGCTATCTATCATAATGTAAAATTCCCATTTCCATGTAATTTTTAATTTATTTGTTACCAAAAATTTTAATTTTCTAGACAATTGCAGACTTATTTATGTTTAAAATAAGAATGAAAGTAAATTTTGTGTATTTCGAGTTGATTTCTTAATTTTTTTTCAATAATATCAATTCCAGAAATTCTTTAATTATTGCAACAAAATCGTGTTAGAAATTCTTATAAAATGTACAGGATATCTGTAGGCCTTGTTTATTAAATTATAGAAAAAAAATTATGATCCTGATAAACAATAATTTTTCGTGTACCTTTCATGTTATCTAATAAATAAATGGTTTTCATCAGATTTTGTTCTTTAGGAATTTTTTGAAACCAGACTTTATTTTGTATCATTTATATTGTTATATTACATCAATAAATTCCTAATGTGTTGTATACAATTTTAGCTGATGTAATATCTGAGCTGATTTTAAATAATATGCAATTTTCTGTCCAACCTTATGGAGTTTTTTAACATTAGAGGTGAAGTATGAAATATATCTGTTTAAAAGAATATTCAATATTTGACAATATATACATTTCTTGGTAATTTAGTAGGTAGTGTACATTTTGAATGAGATCTAGATTTTCCTACCACTTAAAAAGAAACAAGAAATCCGAGTAATTAGGCGGCGTTTTTAAGTAAATGCAGAGCAAAACCTCGACTCGTCATGCTTCCGTCTCGGCTCGCTAGTTTTAAGCTAATTTGCCACGTTTCTGAAAACAAAACACATCAAGAAACTGCTGGAGAAGACGAAACGTCGTGAAGAGAACGCATTGTCTAAAAATATCGCGCACAATTCATTCGATTCGTTCGCCCGCCCCATCCCATTTTCACGGACACTTATTCCTCCCAACAATCCACACTGCACACTCGCACTTTGCGGCTTAGCCTAACTATGCACTCGCATACCAGATTAGACTTCATATATCAATTCCTGTATACATTTTCCACAATTTGGAACAACGCTGCCATCCTAAAGACGTCTGCGCGGCGCACCACTTATAAGTAAAAACGTGAGATTTTTTGTAAATAATTATTTCTTGCGGCGTAATAATGGCCATTTGGGATAATTCCTTCCACTACTCCCGTCTGTAGGGATAGACGGGAGCACAATACGTTCGTGGCTTTCACCTTCGTCTTCGTGGGGCATATGGAAACGTAATAAATTGCTGTTTTTCACTCAAAACGAGCGGGATTTTTATTTCTGGCACGCGCCGTTTCCTTCACTCTACAAATACTCAGTCTTCTTCTTCATCTTCTCATTCCAGACTGCGCGTAATGTATACGTGCATTATTTACCCAAATAGAATCGTTGGAATTATGCTTTTTATGCAGTTTTGGTTAAAAAACCAAAGTCGAATGCGCTTCGAATTCAAGCCAAAAGAAGAGGAAACTTTTAAAAATAGTTTCGTTTGCTTATGCGCTCTCAGATTCATCATTAGTACCAACGATTTTTTAATGCCTTGCATCCAAATGCCAAACGTGTGTAATTGTGAAAACAAAAGTTTGGGTTTATTTCCGGACAAACCGGAAATCATTGATAAATTACTCCTTCATATGTAAAAATGCTCTAAGGATGAAATGGAAATGGGAAGTTAATTTTTCAAACGTACGAATAGTAGATTATATTAGAAGTGTGAGAAATGGAAAATTATAAACGAGTGATACACAAATTTCACGAGTTTATTATGGCATTTCGCACACGTGTAATATACGACATTTTATCTTAATGGAGAAAAGTTGATACAATGTTCCAAGAAGCAACAAAATCCAAAATTACTTCCACAATTTTTAATATGACATTTCAAAAGTCGCAATTAAATCGTCAGAATTTCGTTTGAGCTGGCACATTATGATTATGTTTGCCAAACCTTAAAATCTTGATACCTTAGTAACAATAGCACTTTATTTTGTAAGATGTCATTCATTTCACCCACTTGTAGAAAAAAAGTTATTGATTTTTCCACTTGTAGAAAAATGTACGTCACTGATTTGACAAGTAAAAAATACTCAATTTTTGTCACTAAAAACACGCATAGGAAATGCAACATTATACGCTCCAGTAAGATAAATGATTTTTTTTAAACATATGAAAGATTGTCTCACTGATAATTATTCTGGCATATTATCCTATAAACTTATACACCTTTAAATGAAAATCCACATCCCAAAACTTCAAAAGTAAAAGATACGGGATTTAAGTAAATTTCCGTTTGAAATTATTAAATTGTTTCTTATCCCTGCAGATTGATATGAGGCCTAACTTAGTCCAAAGAAGGACTAACATATCAAAGAAGAGGAGTGCTGCTGCTGGTGAAGCGAAACGAATTGATGCCCAAAATACGGGCCTTGCACTCTTCGAGGGTGGAATGAGGGCTTCAGGGAAAAATATTGCCCATCAATTGGACACCAGCGCATGAAGACGAGAATTGAGGATGAGCACCAGGATGAGAGGATATGGACGATCTTCATAATTAAATCAACGTCTCTCTGATCTCGGAGTTTTCCCAATGAAAGGTAGGCACCAAATTTACACAGGAAACACAAACGAGGAGAATTGAAAACGGAGGCGGAGGGTAAATATTGAGGAAAGTAAATCATCCAAAGATGCTATCATTCATTTGTGGTAATTTCTGAGAGAATATTTAGGAATTTATGAAGAAAATCGATCTGAAATATCCTAACAAGAAATTACTTTTTAAAATACCTTGATGCTATAGAAAATTTCAAAAAATAAAATTTGACAATAATTTTGCATTTATCAGATAAATTGTAGATTATATTATAAGTGTGAGGCAAAATTATAAATGAGTGATACACGAATTTCACGAGTTTATTATGGCATTTCGCACACGTGTAATATATGACATTTTATCTTACTGGAGAAAATTTGATACAATGTTCCAAGAAGCAACAAAATCCAAAATTACTTCCACAATTTTTGATATGACATTTCAAATGTCACAATTAAATCGTTAAAATTTCGTTTGAGCTGGCAAATTATGATACTTATGCCAAACCTTAAAATCTTGACACCTTAGTAACAATAGCACTTTATTTTGTGACATGTCATTCGTTTCATTCAATTTTTGTCACTAAAAACATGCATAGGAAATGCAACATTATACGCTCCAGGAAGATAAAATAAAATAATTTTATACCATTTTTGATGTTTATTGAAAATACCAAATTAATGCCACCCCGCTCATTTTACACCTCCCCAACTTACAATACGTTAAGCATATTAATGTTATTAGTTTATATTCCAAATTTGGTTGAAGCCGGCCCAGCCGTTTGCGAGAAAATCGCGTTTGAACTAAGAAAAATTAATTATTTTTATTTATAAGCATTAATAATTTATGAACAAATTGATTCCCGATATTGCAAGTCTCTAAATATGTCCATGAATATATAATAAACAATCCCTGAAAATTTGAAAGAATTCGGATAATTAGTTTCGAAGATATTGATGAAAATGTGAGAAGAGAACTGGTTCGTTTCGAATGAACCCCATATTTTCGGTTCGCACAAATTCGGGACCATAACCAATGTTATTTTTTCGGCAAAATATGACAAATGCTCTTTGAATCAGAAAAATCGGTCGATTAGTTTCGGAGATATTGATGAAAATGTGAGAAGAGAACTGGTTCATTTCGAATGACCTTGAATCCCCCATTCCACAAAAAAAGTGTTGCGTAATATTTGGTTTAACCCTTTAACGATGGAATGCGGCGATGAATAGAATATTGATACAGTAACAAGTAAATAGTCGCAAAGTAAATAGAGAACAATGGGATCGGAATGCGAGGAATGCAACCGCAGCGCACTGCACGAGGGTCGAATATAATAGAAAGAATAAATAACAGCTGCGTTACTTCACATAATGTAT
>JARJDZ010007950.1:0-54302 GCA_030264555.1 Aleochara sp. GC000083
ATTTTCTGTGAAGGTCTGTATGATCCACAGTTTATTTCTTCGGTACTTGAAGGTATGATAATCCATCTTTATGCATAGAACTGGAAAACAAAGTCGTTTTGTTATGTTTTTCTTTATTTTTTCCCCGTAAACCCGGCTTTTTTGCCAAAATTAGCCCAGAAAATATACTTTCACAAACGCCGTGAGGGGGCGCACTGATCGTATTTTCAGCTGTGCAATATACAGTGTGTCCATTGAATAGTTTGCAGTTATTAAAAATATTTAAAAATTAATCCACTCAACAAAAAACAGTTATGTTATATTAAATGTTATTTTAATAGTAATGTCCAACTTTTGAAGATGATTTATACCATAATTATTGAGACTGAATAATTGAACTATGATCACATATATGGCAGACTTATAACATGATTTCTGCTAATAAAATTTAAAAATAACTCCTACAAGTTTTAACATTATTGATAAATGTGGCAATATTTAGAAATCAAAACCATTTGAATCCAATAAAATCCTAATCAAAATCTTTATGTTGTGTACTTGGAGCAAATAATTACTATTTCTGAATCTACTATGCAATTGACCTATCATTTAACTCCTAGTGTTTTCTCTATTAAGTGAAGCAAAAGCAGAATACAGAGTAAAAATAATAGACTAGATGCCTTTGGTTTTAAAACACCTAGTTTTAAACTGGTCAAATAGTTCCATCAGTATTGTCTCAATGCATCCAATAAAATGAGTTGTACATACCTTGTGATTTGTAGACAAGCCAAGAAAGTAATTGCTCAAAAGGATCTATCCTCCGAATCCTTAGGCGACTATTATTCCAATCCAAGTCGTAAAGATCTAAAGGTGAACCCAATTCCATCATAACACTTGCAAAACGAGTACACCAAGCTAAACAATAACACGAATAACTCGCTATACACGTGTGTAATATTTGTAGTCGGTTTTCGTTGCGATTCTTTAACCCGTCGGATTCACTCGCGGAGCAGCAGCAACAGCACGACCGCACGCGTCAACTGCACGATCATTACTGAAGCGAGACAAAGCTACTTAAGTCATACGTACTTGAGTAGCACGCGCGAGTCACATGCGGGCGTAACAGGACGCGAAAACCGATGTCTGAAACAAGCAAGAGATTTTAGTCAATAAAACAAATTCAATTACAAAAGGAAATGGCTAGATCTTTAAGACAAACTCAAGAGTGATGTATTTGCTTCTAAGACATTTAGCCTCAAACCTGTACTACATGAAAATCAGCACTCTCTTCTGGGACACCTAAAAAAATAACAAGAATTACTAAACGTTCAACAATGTTGCATTGAATCAATTAGATTGAGTTGATAATTATATACATACCATGTGATTTACATGTAGTAACCTGAGATCATTGATTCCATTATGGACTAGATATTGGATGACTCCAAAGAGAGTATTTAAAGCTATCACCTTCATATGTTCCTTCACCTCTGGTTATCCACCACTGGACATATTAAAATATCTATGAATAGAAAAGCATTATTAGTCACAACTTCAAATATATGTCTATCATATCTTACCAACTAGTGCCAACTACTTGCTTGTAGAGTCACATGTATAATTGTGCTGGCTTCAGATCCTCCAACTTGCATGAACAATACAAACAATGCTCACCAATTCTAAAATCAGAACAATGCAGTATTTGAGGGCTTTGCTATGATTGATACCATACCTTGAGAAAGAGTTGAACCCATTTAATAATAGTAACCAAACAGTTTATGGTACCTTCAATTTATCCGATTTGTGTAAACATCAACACTGCACATGAACAATGCGAGATGTCTTTATCACACATTCCAAATACATCATTTCCACAACTCAATTGAATTCTGCTGTAGAAAACACAAGATCCAGTGGTGATTTTTTCATTATTGCTTCTAATTGCTGCAACTGTAAGATTGCTGCACATGAAAATGCTGGAACAAATGCAATGAAACATTGGTGCACTGAGTACATGGAAATCGTTTATGCATTACCCTAAGAAACTGCTGTGGAGGATCACACTATTATATTATGATGTATACAATGCGTCCAATTACTAAATATCACTGATTACTGAATCTTATCACTATCACAATCTCTCACAAATTTTACTGGAGTCATTATGGGGACTGCCTGTGATGCGTGTTGCCTATGGTAAAAATTCCTCGCCATACGTCAGATAAATATTGCTAATATTGCTAATAGTTAATTGCTTACGATTAATTAATAACATTTGAAGCACATGATGAAGGTTTGTAGTTGAACAATCAAATATAAGTTGAACAAATTTAACTGCAAAATTAATTGTGCAATATTAGTAATTTATAGGCAACCCAACATGCATCAAATGTTGGTCGTTTGATTCTAGAGTCTTCATTGCTAGCTTTGATCCCATTTGATGGGGCTCTGAAGAGGACCCATGGTTAAAAGCCTTCAGAAGATGGTAATTCAAAAGGTCGACCGTCAGGTGTCCCAGAAATTGGTCAATAAAACCTACTGTAATCTTCTGGTACCATCAGAGAAGATGGTTGAAGCTAATTACGAATTTGGAGCAGGAAATTTCCCATCCATCAACTCCTTGAACGGATTATGCAATTGCACGAAAACAATGGACCCATTGTTGCGACCTTAGACGCAATAATTTTATCAACCACTTCACGAAAACTGATAAAACCTGTATATAAATACACCACCAGGTGTACCATGATTACAAACCAAATCCAAGATGATCAAGTTACTCTTGTTGGCTGGGCTCGTTGCTTGCACCTTTGGTAAGTCCTGGAACCTTGCTGTTTCAAAGATGTCTCAATTTTGACTCGTCAGGTGCCCCAAACCCGAAGGACCTGGACCATAGGATCGTTGGAGGTGAACCCGTCAATATCCAATCCTATCCATACCAAGTATCCCTTCAATTCTTCGGCAACCACGCTTGCGGTGCGTCCATCATCAGCAAACGCTTCGTCCTCACGGCGGCCCACTGCACCAACGGCCGCTCCCCGAGTGGCTACACCATCCGCACGGGCTTCACCAACATCGGCGAAGAGGGCGTCGTGTACAAGGTGCTCCGCTGGTACGAGCACCCCGAATTCAACTGGGCCGACTTCAACAAGGACATCACCGTCGTGGAGCTCGCCCAGGACATCGTCTTCAACGCCGTCACGCAGCCCATCGGGCTTCCGGCCGAGACCTCCGACCCGGCTGTGGCCACCCGCGTGGTGGTCACTGGATGGGGCCGGTTGTCCGCCAATGGGCCACAGCCCACAGCACTCCAGAAGGTCGAGGTGCAGATCATCGAGCGCGGCATCTGCCGCACCATGTATGGTCCCAATAACCCCATCACGGACTACATGGTGTGTGCTGGTACCGCGACCGGGGGTAAGGACGCGTGCCAAGGTGACTCCGGTGGTCCATTGGTCGCCAACGGGAAGTTGGTGGGTATCGTTTCATGGGGTATTGGCTGCGCTGACGTCATGCATCCTGGGGTTTACACCCATGTCGCCAAGTTGCGTTCTTACATTAAGGAGCATGCTGGTATCTAAAATGGGTCAGTTTCATGGGTCAATTGTTGTTACTTAGTTATTATGAATAAATTTTATTGTTGCATTCAAATTTTGTTTCTAACCATACAAAATCTTGTTCGAACCTCATGGGTTTTGATAGCTACCTTCCATATCCGGGGCATACCATCAATTTTGGGTCAGTTTCATGGATCAACAATTCAAATATTAAATGTTTATAAATAAAGTTTTGATAATTTGTTTCCTAATACAATACCCTCTTCAGACTATTTTGAAACCCATTCTCTTCTGGTACCCTCGGCCTTGGTCCTTAATTGGTCCTTGGTCCTAGGTCAAGTGTAAACACATGAGTTTGTTGTTTGTGCATTCTAGTTATCAAAATACTCCACTCAAAACCGATAAAACCTGGGTATAAATACACCTCAACATGGGCTAACCAATCAAAAATTGAAGGTACCATCAAGCAACATGATCAAAAAGTTACTTCTGTTGGCAGCTCTAGCTGCATGCACTTTTGGTATGGTAAGACCTCTTTGAAACCATTGACCAATAACTTGGTCCCCCTTTGTGTAAACAGCTCAAGAGACCCGGAAGTGGCGTCTGGATGACAAAGTCGTTGGAGGTGATCCCGTGAAGATCGAATCCTACCCATACCAAGTGTCCCTCCAGCGCTACGACCACCACATCTGCGGCGCGGCCATCATCAGCAAACGCTTCGTGCTCACCGCAGCCCACTGCACATACGGCGCCACCTCCACCGAACGCTACTCCATCTATACGGGCGTCAGCAACCTCGACCAACCCGGCACCAGGTACACCATCCTGCGCTGGTTCGAGCACCCCGAGTTCAACAAATTAGCCTTTAGTAAGGACATCACTGTTATTGAACTCACCGAGGATATCGTCTTCGATGCCACGAGGCAGCCCATTGCCCTACCTTCAGAAAGCTACGAACCCATAGCGGACACACCTGTGGTGTTGACTGGTTGGGGCGCCACCTATGATGGAGGGCACTCGATCAAGGATCTCCAGAAGGTCGAGGTTGGGATCATTGGGCATGAACGATGCAAGGAGTTGTACAAGAACTTCAAGAAGATTACTGAGTACATGATTTGTGCTGGTACCCCCACTGGGGGTAAGGATGCGTGTCAGGGGGATTCTGGTGGTCCGTTGGTTGCCAATGGGCAGTTGGTTGGGATCGTTTCATGGGGTCGTGGGTGCGCTCGGCCCAAATCTCCAGGGGTTTACACACACGTCGCCAAATTGCGTTCGTACATTCAGCAATATGCTGGGTTCTAAATTTGTTGATTTGTTGTTTGAAATTTTGGCCATTTTGTTGTTTATTGAATAAATGTTTATTTGAGGTTATGAGAACTTTTTTGGTTATATCTTGTTGTCCTTCTTGGTGTACCAATTTTTTGAAGGTACCCAAGATTCAGAATTTCAAATATTGAACCACTTCAAATATTGTTATCAAAAGTGGGACCCATAAAGTTTAAAATAGAATGTTGGGAAATTAATTAAAGATTGAGACGTAAATTTAGGAAGATCACATGAGTTCATTATACAACCCTTTTAAAACGTCATTGAAGGTACTTCAAATGTTATCATTATCTGATAAAATTACGTATAAAAACGCTACGCGTCAATCAAAAAAAATCATTACTCAAAATTACAAAAATGTTCAAGATATTCGTAGTGACCCTTTTTGCTACAAGTATATTTGGTAAGCTAACTTAAATTTGTTGACCTACCTTCAAAAATTTAACCTATAATACTACACCTTTCCAGATGTAGATGGCGCCACAATAAAACAAGACCAAAGAATCAGCTACAACTTTCCAGATGTAGATGGCGTCACGAAAAACACGAAAAATCTAGACCAACGAATCGTAGGTGGCGTATCGACGACCATCGAGTCCCACCCGTACCAGGTATCCCTGCAAATGTTCAAAACCCACCTCTGTGGGGGTTCCATCATCAGCCCACGCTACGTCCTCACCGCAGCCCACTGCACCGACGGATACCAGCCCAGATACTTCACGATCCTCGCCGGGGTGAGTCGTACAAGTGAACCCGGGACGAGGTACACCATTCAGGCATGGTACCAGCATCCCGAATTCAACACGAAGGACTTCAACAAAGACATCACCGTGGTCCAGCTTACCGAGGACATCGCCTTCGACAAAGTGCGACAACCCATTCCGTTAGCCCTCGAGGGCTCCGACCCAGCAGTTGGTAGTCCGGTGGTCGTGACCGGGTGGGGGAAGATTTTCGAAGGGGGACCAGCGGCTATCGTTCTGCATAGGGTGGAGATTGAGGTCGTGGAGCGTTCGGTGTGCAAAGAGGAGTACAATGCTACGAGGGCCATCACGGAATTTATGGTGTGCGCTGGGAGCAGTGGGAAGGATTCGTGTCAGGGGGATTCCGGGGGACCCATGGTCGCTGATGGTAGGTTGGTTGGGGTGGTTTCGTGGGGTGTGGGTTGTGCGAGACCACGTAATCCGGGTGTGTACACAAATGTGGGCTTGTTACGTTCTTATATTAAGCAGTACGCTGGAATCTAAATTGTTGATTACAAAAATTTATAAATAAACAATAATTGTTCTATTTTGTAATGAAGGACCATGAAAAATTCTATTATTGGGTAATCTTCCACTTCATATGGCACTTAAAATCAGATGATATAATGACTCCTCAAGTGAATTCGTTATCTCCTCATATCAATGATATAAATACGAGACTGCACTTGGAATTTGACAATTTGATCAATTTGACCATACCATCAAAATGATCAAACTATTATTCGCATTCCTTGCACTCGTTGCCACCGCCCAGGGTTCAAATGGGTTGGATGGTCGGATTGTTGGAGGTGACCCCGTGAAGATCCAAGCCCACCCATACCAGGTATCCCTCCAGTTGTACAACACCCACGCTTGTGGTGCGTCCATCATCAGCAAACGCTTCGTCCTCACGGCGGCCCATTGCACCATCGGCACGGGAACACCCGAACGCTACTCCATCCTCACTGGAATCAGCAATCTGGGCGAGCAAGGTATCCGCTACAGTATCCTGCGATGGTACCAGCACCCGGACTTCAACTTGAACCTGTTCAGTAAGGATATCACCGTGGTGGAGCTCACCCAGGACATTGTCTTCGATTCGGTGAGGCAACCCATACCCTTAGCTGCGGAGGGTACCGATCCGGCTGGTGGTACCCCGGTGGTTGTCACCGGATGGGGCGCCACCTATGACGGCGGGAACACTGTCAGGAATCTGCAGAAAGTCGACGTGCAGATTATTGGACGTCCGAAATGCAAGCAGTTGTATTATTATTTTAAAGATATTACTGAGTATATGATTTGTGCGGGTACCATGAAGGGTGGGAAGGATGCATGTCAGGGTGACTCCGGTGGGCCGTTGGTTGCCAATGGGCAGTTGGTTGGTATCGTTTCATGGGGTCGTGGGTGTGGGAATTTGAAGTATCCTGGGGTTTATACGCACGTTGCCAAGTTACGACCTTTTATTAAAGGGTACACCGGGTTCTAGAATGTTGTTGCAGTACCATGAATTGTTGTTGAATTGTATTTAAGTAATAAATAAGAATTACGAAAAATTTTCAATGATATTTCAAATATTTTGAGTTCAATTTCAATTCAATGACTTGTAGAGTCTTAGAAAATAGAATACCTTCAAAATGTCAACCCCTGTATAACGTTCAGATGGTTTACCTTTTTACGAGGGAAGATTTTGATGGATCTTAATTACACTGAAGACCTTCTGGGATCTTAATTTTTGTATTTAGGATGAAGGTATCCCATTCAAAAATGGGTACCACATTCATATGGTTCCAAATTACAAATTCTGACCTCAAAGGTAGCTAAGAACTATAAATAAAAATTAGTAGTTTCCATGGTTTAAGGATTAAAATATTTTGAGTAAAATTTCAATTCAATCACTTGTAGGGTTTTAGAAAATGGAATACCTTCAAAATTTCAACCCCAGTATAACGTTTAGATGGTTTACCTTTTTACGAGGGAAGATTTTGATGGATCTTAATTACACTGAAGACCTTCTGGGATCCTAATTGTTGTATTTGGGATGAAGGTATACCATTTATAAATGGGTACCCATTTAAAAATGGGTACCAAATTCATAGGCTTTCAAATAACGAAATCTGACCACAAAAATAACTCAGAAACATGTTGATTGTTGTTATTTCAGAAGATGGTACCATAAAAGTGTTCATATGGTCAAATTTCTTTGCTAAAATTTGAAGGTATTCCATTTTCTAAGACTTCACAAGTGATTGAATTGACATTTAATCACAATATTTTAATCATTAAATCATTGATGGTTGTTATTTCAGAAGATGGTACCATAAAAATGTCCATAAAAATTTGAAGGTATGCTTCAAACTGATTGATTACTTATGGTTGAGGAATGCGAAATTTTAAGACGAACTTCCTGAGACTCCAAAAATGAAGTGGAATCACATTATTCGTCCGTTATCACAGAATTCTAGACCCTCTTGAGCCAATTTCACAAAAGCGTCATCAAGAAGTACTCCAAAACCTACTTCACCAAAATCTAGTGATAAAATCGAGTATAAATAGCCAAAAATTCATCTAAGAGATATCACAAATCGACAGCATCCCAAGATGATCAAGTTACTCTGTTTAGCCGCATTTGTAGCGTGTGCCTATGGTAAGTCCCAGAAACCTACCATCAGTCGTACCATCAACCCTACCATCAAAAATTGAAAAATTCTAAAAAAATCACAATTTTCCAGGGCAACAAAACCTCCGATTTGGCCTGGACGGCCGCATCATTGGCGGCGAACCAGTGAACATCCAACAGTACCCATACCAGGTGTCGCTGCAGTACTACAACTCGCACATCTGCGGTGGCGCCCTCATCAGCCGCCGGTACATCCTCACGGCAGCCCACTGCACCATCGGCGCGACGCCCGAACGCTACACGATCCTCACCGGCATCAGCAACCTGCGCGAAGCCGGCATCCGCTACTCGATCCGCAAGTGGTTCCAGCACCCGGAGTTCAACATGAAGTCCTTCGAGAAGGATCTCACCATCATTCAACTCAACGACGAGATCAACGGTGATACGTTGCGGCAACCGGTGGCGCTGCCCTACGATGACCTCGAACCCATCGCCGCCACGCCGGTGGTCGTCACGGGCTGGGGCGCGCTGCGCGAGGGTGGCGGCGCCAGCGACCAGCTGCAGAAGGTCGACGTGGAGGTCATCGGTCGCGAGGAGTGCCAAGAGGCGTACCAGTTCTTCCACGGGGTCAGCGACTACATGATCTGCGCGGGCACGGCGAAAGGTGGCAAGGATGCGTGTCAAGGTGACTCCGGAGGTCCCATGGTTGCGAATGGGAAATTGATTGGTATCGTTTCGTGGGGCAAGGGTTGCGGACGTCCCGATTCTCCCGGGGTTTATACGCATGTTGCTAAGTTGCGCCCTTATATCAGGGAGTATGTTGGTTTCTAAATTTTAGTTGTGAATAAATTTGATTTGTTGTTTCTGCAAACCCTCGAATATTTTTTGATGGTATTCCCAGAAAAATGGTACCTTACAATCTTCGGTCACCCCAAAACTTCTGGGAGGGTTAAAACCTTCGTGGTATTCTTAACCTGGGATCACCTTGTCATATCCAACCTTCACAAAATTTAAGGTCTACAACGCTTTCAATCTGGGAACACCTTGAAATTGATATATTCAAGTAATACCACCAAAGTTCTACAAAATTCGATTGTTCTAGAACAATTTTTTGAGGTCCAACTTCACGTGAACCCTTTTTGGAATACCCTAAGAATTCTTGGTTACTAAAATGACTCCAAATTTGAAGGTATTCTTGATCTGAGACTAGAGAAACAATTTGTTCCCAAATATTCCCACAACTATTACAAATACAAAACAATACAAAACGCAATTAATCCAATTAATCCCCACCTTATCAGACATCAGATAACAACAAACAATATAAATTTAGTACTTTCTGACGCACCTTATCAAAATGTTTCAAGCATTCATTGTACTACTAATCACACAACATTTAGGTGAGTGCAACACCATTTTGAAAACCTCCAAATTTCATTGAAATCAACAGCTCCAGGTAACTCCCTGGATGACAGAATCCTCGGAGGTGAAGATGTGGACATCAGAGACTACCCATACCAGATGTCGCTGCAGTACTACGGCGAACACTTGTGCGGAGCGGCCATAATCTCCCCGAAATTCGTAATCACTGCAGCACATTGCACCCATTCGATCCCCGCTTCGGGGTTGTCCCTCGTCGGAGGCACCACCGAGTTGGACAAGGTGGCGAAAAGGTACTACATTGATACGGTCCGGGAACACCCGGAGTTTTCCCCCGAAAGCATCGAAAACGACATCGCCATCTTGCGCCTGCAGGAGGACATCGCCTTCGATGAGCACTACGCGGCACTCACCCTGCCGGAGGCGGGCTACGAGCCGCCAGATGGCGCCAGCGTGACTGTCAGCGGATGGGGTGTGACCGAAGGGGGCGCTCCAAGCAACCGTCTCAAAGCCGTCACGGTGCGCATAAAATCGAGGAAGGCTTGTCGCCATCTTTACGGCGAAGAAGCGATCTCCGACGGGATGATTTGCGCCGGAAGCGCGGAGGGGGGGAAGGATGCATGCCAGAAGGACTCCGGAGGTCCCATGGTCGCCGATGGTACCCTCGTGGGTGTCGTGTCCTGGGGGCATGGTTGCGGACTCAAGGAGTATCCCGGGGTGTACACCCACGTGGCGGTGTATCGCAAATTCATCGATGACATCATCGACGCGAACAATTGAAATTGTTTATAACTATTATCGATTGATAAATGTAATCTTAAGGCTAGGTACTTAGTACGTAATAAAAACATTCGGAAACATCTCGCTCATTGCGTTTGAGGTAATTTCCAACCGCCACAGATGCGCTCGATCTCTTCAGCCACGCCGATCGATAATCGATCGTTGAATTGTTTGCTGACAACCTGGACCCCAAAGGGCAGGCCGTTCGAGTGATACCCAATGGGGCAGTGCGTCACGGGAAGGCCCAACACATTGAAGACCATTGTGGTCATGGTGTCCAAACACTTTGGAAGGGTCGTGTAGTGGTAGTTCGCGGTTCTGTGAAATGTGGGCATGATGAGAACCCCATCATCTTGCAGAAGACCTTCAAGGTCATTCCGTAGGGTCTCAATCTTCTGGTTGCTCCTGATAATAGTTGACTCCGACATGCCCTGACCATATCGGGCCATGATCCTGTAGAGAACCGACGTGAACGAGGTCTTCGAACATGTGAAAATGACGGAGAGAAGATCCATGAGCAGATTCCGCTTGGGTTTCTTGTAGAAATGATCGTCCACACCCTTGATTTCCAGCAAAACGTTGGTCATCGGGATGATGGAGTGACCAAAGAAGTTCTTCTTCAACTACAAACCCAAAATTTTAATGAAGTCAATGATTTGATTGGTAAAACTTACAGGTTGAACGTTGCAGTCGTATTTGATCTTCAGATGGTCCAGAAGGAAGTCGAACCTGGAGTAGATTTCTGCATCCAGCCTGGAGCATAGGACCGAAGGGAACTGCTTCAAGTAGTACACCTTGACCTTCTCCATGCTGACGCGTCGATTGAGGTCCAGGGACTCCCGGAAGTCATCCTTGACGAGGATCTTCATCAATGGGAGCAAATCGGTGGCGTAACGGGTCATGGGACCCAGAACGAAATGCTTGTTCCATTTCTCAACGTGGGAGCAATCCGGATAGTGACCTTTGGTCGACACAACATTCGCCGTGGGTTTATGCGAGAAAACCCCGCAGTAATGGGCCGGAAGTCTCAAGGACCCAGCGATATCCGACCCGAGACCAATCACCGAAGCCCCCGAACCCAGCAGAGCGGCCTCGCCCCCCGACGACCCTCCAGCGGTCCTCCGGGTGTCGTACGGGTTACGCGTGGTTCCAGTCACGTTGTTGTACGTCTCCCAGTTCAGACACAACTCCGGAGTGTTGGATACGGCGAGGATGATGGCTCCGGACTCCCGACATTTTCGGACAATGTCAGCGTCACGCGTTGCGCGTCGACCCATGGCGTTGTAGCAGCCAGCCGCGTTGCTCATTCCCTCCACGGAGACGCTCTCCTTCACGGTGAGTGGGACCCCGAGGAGAGGGTACTGTTCCAGAAGGATCGCTCGGGATTGCTTCGAGGAGGCAGAGGTCACGCGTTCGTCGATGGCGGCGGCTTCGAGGAGGGCGGCGTGGAAGCGCTCCTCGACGATGGCGTTGATGCTGGGGTTGACCTCCTTCATGCGGCCGATGTACGCTTCGATTACGTGTCTGCAGGTCACCTAGAACCCCAAAGATCATTAGGGTGGGTGCAACCCAAGCAGATCAACCATAACCTCACCTCTTGATCCACGATGAGCTGAGCCAGTCGATGGGCGGGCTGCAGCAGGACATTGGACACCTCCGCCGTCGTGCAGACCCTCTTCCGGCCACACGCGCCATAGACGACCATCGGCCAGTACCACACCAGCGCCAGCAGCTTGTACACCGGATACAGCAGGTACTCGGCGGCCGCCGCCAGCATCCTGACGATCTGCAACGAGCACACGAAGATGAGGAAGTCGTCCAGCGGCTCCAGGACGAAGAAGTCGATGGTCGGGAACGCGGCCTCGAGGAGGCGCACCGCCGCGCACGCCGCGCGCACCGCGCACCCGATCAGCAGACGCATCCTCCGATTCTGGGTCGGTTGCTAATCGCGCCGCATTCGCGCACGTTGCGCATGCAACACTGACAACTGTCATCGCGCGGCGGAAAGATGCAAGGTGCGATCGGATAGCGGTGCACGCACACGGCGGCGACGTCATCGACGGATGGAGTCCCGTTTTAGAGAAATTTGCCGGTTCATTTGACTTTGTTGTTTTGGAGAACAAAAAGTAGATGTGTCATTTATGTCAGTGCATTAGGTGACACTTTTTTGGAATTCAATATGGCGGATTATTACGGTACTCTCTTCATAGAGGGACTTTAACTAACGGACTTGCATTTGTTTTTTTTCTGTTGTTTATTTTTGTTTGATTCTCTTTTGTTTTCTTATCAACTAGAAGTTTGTTGTCGTCTGAATTCCTGTAGATTATTGCTTCATTGATTTGTTTATAAATTTTTGTTTAAATCTAATAATATACCCAACTTTTTTTTAAATGTGCAAATTTAAAAATTTTATCTGTCTTGAATCATTCACTATTAAATACAAAAAAATTGCATTTGTTTTTCTATTGTTTATTTTCGTGTGATTCTCTTTTGTTTTCTTATCGACTAGAAGTTTGTTGTCATCTGAATTCCTGTAGATTATTGATTCATTGATTTGTTTATCAATCATTGTTTAAATCTAATAATATACCCAACTTTTTTTTTAAATATGCAAATTTAAAAATTTTATCTGTCTGAATCATTCTCTATTAAATACAAAAAAATTGCATTTGTTTTTCTGTTGTTTATTTTTGTGTGATTCTCTTTTGTTTTCTTATCAACTAGAAGTTTGTTGTCATCTGAGTTCCTGAAGATTATTGATTTATTGATTTGTTTATCAATCATTGTTTAAATCAAATAATATACCCAAAGTTGTTTTTTTGAAAAAATATACAAATTTAAAATTTTTTGAATTTTTGTTTTCTAAAGCAATATTTGATTGATAATGATATATTATATGATATTCAATAGATATATTATCTACTTATAACATTTTTTATAAATACAAAAAAAATATTAAATTTTATGATATCAAAATCATAAATATCATTTATTTTATTAACTGTTGAAAATTGTGAAGATTGATTACTACAAACATCAAATTGGATACTTTTCCGGTTTATTTATCAAGTAGAACTTGTGTAATTATGAATTTGCAATGAATCGTAGTTTCCAAGTAGTAGTTGCATATAATTACCTGAAAATACTAATTTTCGACAAATAATTGCAGTAATTAATTTTTTTATTTGTATTTTTATTTGTAACTTTTTTAGTTTATATTTTTTCATTTTAACAACAAAACATGTTTGTCAAACAAAATTCAATTTTATCAATATTCAATTTTTCAATATTCGTTATTAAGAGTAATGTATTTATTATTTATTGAATTTCAATTAGAGATTTTTAATCAAGTTTACTTTACAACTTTGTTAAATTTGTAAAAAATCATTTCAATCAACTTCAAATAATTAAAAATTTCATCTGTATTCAATTCAATGCATTAACTTGATAATGGTAATTGTTAAAGTAATGAACAGGATTTTGACGACATTTTGCAATTATTTAAATTATATTAATGAACAATTAAACCGGTTTGCAATAAGTGCGAATCAAATTTTTGGTGTTTGAAAATTTAATTCACTTGACATTGAGCATTGAGTTCAAGGAGACAAAATTGTATTCACTGCAAAAAATATTCCTAATTTGTTGCTATTTATTGTTGCTCATTCGATTACGTTTTGATTGATTGATATTTATCTTTAATTGCAAAAAAATATTGAAAGTGAAATTATTTTTATACAGTTGAATTGAAATTTGTCGTTGTTATTATTTATAATAATTTATTTAATGAATGTTAATTTAATGGAATTAGTTTTAAAATTTTATGATATAAAAATTTTTGCCAAAAAATATATTTCAATGTCAATTACAAAAATTAAACAATTAAAACTTCTAAATTTTAGAATACTAACATTACTAATGTTATACAAATTTAATTTTTAAAAATTTAAAAAAATTCAAATGTTTTAAAACATATCAAAATTAATGAATTTAACCAATGGAAAAAATAATTGTTTAAATATATAACTAATGTGTTGTAGATATATTCAAAATGTTACTTAATTAATTTATTTATACTGAAGAAATGATAAATATGAAATGTGAATTTATCTATGAATTCACATTCCATTTGAATTATAAATGATGTGAATTGTTAATTAACTAAATAGCAGTGATTTGTTTATAATTCAGAAACTAGGTCATCAAATAGGTGAATTATTTGTTGATAAAATTACTTTTCAACTCATACTTAAACTTGAAGTGCAATTGTTTTTGCACTGAATTATATTTCAAAGTAAATTATTTATTGGAACTCTTCTTGAATGTTTAAACATTTTAAATTTTAGTGCATTTAGTCATTTTGTAATTTTTTAATATACTTCTACTTTAATATTTACTAATTAGCAACAAATATTTTATTGAATTTAATTAAAATAACTTTTAACTAAATAAACACAAATGCAACTTAAAGATTCATTTGCAGATTCATTTAATCAAATTACTAAATTATTATTTATATTTTTTTCTAGTAAAAAAAAGGAAAAAATATAATAAAAGCAAATTTATAATACCTATGATTGGAAATTAATCACACAAAAATATTACAATTAAAAAATTGTTAGATTACTTTTAGAAGAGTTAAAATTGTTGAGTGCATTCGTTTTTAAATTAAATCACACTGAAAGTAAATTTTTCGTTAAGTTTCTAATGAAACATTTGAAAATGTTTTAGCAACAATTCCTCCTTTTTATTTTGTAACTTTTTATCATGTTGATAAATTATTATCAGTAATTAACATAAAAATGTTATTCATATTTAAAACTGTAATGTTATCTTTGAAAAAATAGAAATAAATATTCAAATTTTAGTTGGCAAATAATTTACAAAATATAGAAAAAAATAAATTACTTTCTTTTGAAATATTTGAAAATTTTAAAGAACATTTGTTTTTGAATTAAATTACACTGAAATTAAATATTTGTTCATCGTTTTTAACAATAATTTTTAACAATAATTATATTTTCTCACTTTAACATTATTACTTTTTGTTATTGTCTAATAATTATCAGAAATATGTGCTTCCATATTTCATATTTCATATTTAAGAAGAAATGCTAAATTGAATTAAATATTGAAGTTTTACAACAAATAAAGATTTTTCTATTATTATTTTAAATTCAAAAAACTCAAAGAAATGTTTTAAAAACTGATGCAAAATAATTGGAAATTCCTTATCAACAATTTTTACCAGATTTAATTCGTTTAGTGACAAAAAAAAAATTGAAAACAAATCTTTGAAATTACCAATTTACAAACAAATTATTAACCAGTTTTTTTTATCCCAGATGGCTAAATTTTTTCAAATATCCCAAAATTTAAAAAGACAACTTACATTTGATTACACCAACAAAAACTCAACAAAACCAACTTCTGAATAATCCAACCACAAAAATATTTCGGGTTTCACTGCTGGACAACCATTCCCATGGCACTAACCAACCAAGCATCCAACCCAACCAACCGGATGACCATCAATGGTCAACTGAACGCGACTCGAGACCATCAACAATTCAAATCCTCATAATCCATTCATTGAAGCCGACGTATCGCTGGCACGAATTGATAAAAACGTCGCATCATTGCATCCTCCAGTGGCGTAACAACAACCAAACGAGCACCAACGACGCCAACCAAAAACAAAAAAAAAACCATTAAAACGGATTGCTTCGACGAGCCGAATACTAATGACATTAAAATGAGTCGAAGTAATGATCCCGGAATCGATTTTTAATCGCACGATTTTTTCCCCTTGATCGTTTTCTTTTTTTTTTTTTCGAGTTGCGTCATACGAAGTGATAAGCAGTGATAAGGCCATGGAAATTGGGTCAGGTCAGTCTAATTACGCTTCAATGTTTTTGATGCTGGCACACTTCAACTTAAAACTAGAAATCGATAGTTGATTGATAATTCACCTTGAGAGCGACTTTGTTTCTGCAGCGAAATTGTTTAATTAGACCGAAATTAGTGATTAATTTAGTGATTCATTTCGCACGTGTCACTGGAATATTTGTTGTTACCAACTCAATGATTGATTGATTTCATTGCCTAATTTACGCACTACATTGTTGTTACAATTTGAATTTAATTTATTGACATTTGTGACAATTCGTGACGTAATTTCAATCTATTGTATAGTGTGTATACATTAAATACTGCCCTGGATGAAATGAAGGCCTCTGATTGGTTACTGATGACGTGGCAGCCAATGAGTGCGACAATGACTTCCCTCCGAATCATATTTCCCTCTTCGTTCCTCCAATACAAAAAACCTATCTCACATTTCAAACATTATAAAACCCATTAAAAATGATCTATGGAAACTATTCAAGAAATTCACACTGTATATATCTACGTTTTCATTCATTTATCAAAATTTGCATTTATTTTTGGCATTCTTGATAACTCATTACAGAGCCGACTTTGATCACTTGAAAAATTAAAAAGTATCGAAAATTAAAATTCCAACTAAATGATCTATGGAAACACTAAAAATGATCACACTGTATAAAATAAGGCAACTGACCTCAACGAACATAACCTTGACACTTTACTCACTCTTGCTTCTCCGGATTCTCTTTATTTGTTTCTTTAATTCCCGCATCAATGTCTTTTTTCTACCTTGAAAGGTGAAACAAACAAGTTACAGATGAGATTATCAGTTGGCCCAAAATCCAGGGACGGAATAAGGGGGCCCGAATTTACATACATTTTCGAAAATAAAAATTTGTAAATACAGCACTGGATTAACCAGCAAAACTCATTACACACTTGAACCATTTGCGCGGATTCCAACAAACAAATCACGCATTTTAATTGTTGCATCAAGTTTATTGTTGGTTTTTCTGTGACCTTGAAGTGTAATTTCCAATGCTACCAGTTTATTTTTGTAATTTCGAGTTTTAATTTCTTTTTTTCTGCAGCGTTTTTGATCCTAATTACGATGTTTTATGGGCAAATTGCTTATTTTTTTACTTCCGGATAAAGCCTGAATTTTTTGTTTATAATTTGTGTAATTTTCCATGTTGAACAATTTTTTTTGTTGTTGTTTCATATTCATTGAAATTTTTTCAGTTATTAAATAAGTTATTGTATAACAAAATGTTTCTTGTTAATTATTTTGTAATATCAATTTGTTTTAATATTATTAATAATTAAACAATTTTCCATTGATAATAATTAATTTTTTGAAATAGGGAAAAATACGAAAATATAATTGTTTTTCGGAAATATTTTTAAATTAATTAGAAAGTTGAAATGTTAATTTTATTACAAACAACAATTTTGTTATTTTGGTAAATATTTAAAGTTAAATAACGTTCCTTTCATAGAATATAGAATTTAATTGATAAACACCTTAGAAATAAACAACTTTATAATAAATTTATATTATTATTATAATACAATTCAAATAAAAGAAATAATAATTTTCAAGTCAAATTTTATAGTTTAATGCAATTTCAATGTTTAAACAATTTTAATTTTAAGTCTTTAAAAAAATGAATGAGATTTAAATACGAAAAATTCTATAGGCAACTTTCAATACATAAAATACAATCAAAAGATTTGATAAATTAGTGGCGAAAAAAAATGTTAAGTCATATTATTTAAAAAAAAAAATTAAAAACCATTAATAACGACTAAAATCAGCAAAAATTTAACTTATCCCAATTCTAACCTCAAAACGTCAATGTCATCCCTAAATATCAATCATTTTTTTCTTTCCTAACCCTCGTCATAAAAATCCTCACGAAAAAACTCAAAAGAAACCAAGTTAAAACCCCCAAAAATAGCAAAACAAAAATCAAAATCCCATAAATATCGAAATTCTGTGTCTGAATGACGTCAGCATTTCGGGACCACGGACTCAAAAACCGGACATCGCCATGCCGCAAAACGTACCCGACCCAAAAGAGGGCCTCCTCCAACGGTTCGACCTTCACGTCCCGATAAATCGCCGACAACCTTTTCATAACCCTCTTGTACGCGTCATTCAACAAGACCTTCTTCAACCTTTCACAGAAAACTTCTTGGACCGCTTTCTGAGACCCTTGCTGGTGGATCTCCGACAGCGTGAGGCTCTCCCCACCACCTTTCGCCCTGACTTTGTCGACGTTGTTGAACTGGTCCAGAAAAACCGGGATGCCAAGGATTGGGACGCCGAAGAAGGTTGCTTCCTGGATGCTGAGACCTCCGCCGTGTGTGATGAAAACCTTGGTTCGAGGTTGGGACAAAATTGCGGTCTGAGGTGCCCACGTGACGTTGTGGACATTCGGGGGAAGCGTCACTCCCGGAGGGATGACAATCTTCCAGATGACTTCGTATTGGGGAAGGTCGGCGAAGCATTGACCCATTGCATTGAGGGTTTGGGGGGTGAAGGTTTCACTTTTCACGATTGATCCCAACGAGAAGTAGATGACCCCCGAATGGGCTTTTTTGAAAATATCATCAAGGTTCTAGAACAAATTTTCAAATATTAGATTTTCTGAGATTAAGACCTCAAATTTCATCCCAACCTTTGATAAGTTTTCCATGGGGTTAATATGTACCCCACCTATGGGTTTGATATTCGGTGGAAACGCTTGAGCCGGATTCAATGCAACATTCCAATTGACGAGACCCAACGAGAATCGTCGCTCCACATCTTCGTACTTCTCCCGGTTCCAATTCGGGAACACCTTCCGGGACACCTCCACATTCCTGCGTTTGAACCACGTGTTCTTCCTGTAGTTGTGATAGTTGACATAGATGGCGTTCCATAACCTCCTCCATAGCCCGTGGGCTTCCGCAAAGGGCATAACGACCTGTCCCACATAAGGATACACGTGACCTCCGTAGATGTCCTCCACCAGATTGGTCACACCGTAAGGGCTCAAGCCGATGAGTGGAGGGTTGCCGAAGCGCTCGACCAGCGGGTAGAGGCACTCGCCAGCGATGTGGTCCCACAAGATGAGGTCGAACTTGAAATTTTTGGGATACCCTAAGAGGACACTTCGTAGGGTTTCGTGTTCAATGTCCTGGATGCATAGATCCAACGTGAAATCCAGACTGTATTGAACGAACTCGAAAAGGTTCCAGGGACCCAGGGTAAATTGGTCCATACCTTTGGAAGTATAGTATCGGGTCATTTTTTCGTTAATCCCTAAAATTGGGTTCTGACATTAAGGGAGGTTTCAATTCATTTTCAACCAATACCTTCAAGAGTTATAAGGGTGTAGTTATCCAGTTTGACCTTAGGGTCTTCATGTGAGAGCATGGTTACGTTGTGACCTTTTTGGGCAAGTCCAATGGCGATTGCTTCGTTCCAGAAATGATGACTTCGTGACACAAGTGTGGATACAATAAGAATGTTAGCTTCCTCAGAAATTTTCACGAAGAAAATTAATCCAAAGAATATTTTTAGTAAATTAAACATTTTTATGTTAGTGATTTTTGGAATTGCACACATAAAATGTTAATAGTTTATTGTTTACACGGAACTAAATTTAAACTAGTTAAACTAAAGTTAAACCAAAAATAAACAGAATATTTAGAAAATTTGTGTTATCATTAATTTTTAAATTGATTGCATTTTTTGTCTGGTATTTTTCTGTAATTGCATAATTATTGACAAATATTGGTGTGTTTTTGTTGATATACTGTCATTTATGTCTTCCCATGTTTCTAAACCCATCAATTTTGTAAAATAATGGTTGGGTCGAAAGAGAAGGTTCAAAAACCTAAAACCATAAGACAAGATGGTCCCAAATTTCTGAAACATCATTAAGAACACATTTTCAAAGTTGACATTGTTTAATTTTCCAGAAACAAAACAGAAAATATTGGGGCATCTCACAATCTGAAATACCCCCTTAAGGGATACAGTAACCTTCCCCAAAATTGGAACCTGATATATACAAAAAAATGAATGGTCCCAAGATGACGAAAGCTTCGAATGGTCTGAAACCTTCAATTTTTGCCCTTTGAGGTTAAACAAGAATGTCCCAAATTGTTGAGAGAATATTTAGGACACTACTTTATGTTTAGAGACTTTAGCACCTGGAACAGCACCTTAAGGATCATGCTAGCTTGAAAGGTCATAGTGTGCTACCTTGCCCAAAGTTTTTTGGTCCCAGATGGTGCAAACTGTCCAATTGGTCCAAACCTTCAAAAACACATTTTCAAAGTTAACAATAACTTAAATTAGTAGAAAAAACCCAGAAAATACCCCCTTAAGCCATATGGTAACCTTCCCCAAAATTTACACCTGATATATACCAAAAAAGTAATGGTCCCAAAATGGTGAAAGCTTCGAATGGTCTGAAACCTTCAATTCTTTGCCCTTTAAGGTCAGACCAGACTGTCCCAAATGGTTGAGACCCCATTTAGAACACTCCTTTAGGTTTAGCCCCCTGGAATCCCTGGAACAGCCCCTTAAAAGACAGGTCCAGGATGGTACAAAGCGACCAATTGGGTATAACCTTCAATTTTGTGCTGCTAAAACTTAAACCCAACTGCCCCAAATTGGAGCGTCATTACAAAAATCAAGATTTAGAATGACCCTCAACCTGAAATATCATCATAACCTAAAATAACCCAAAACTCAACCTTCTTCAAGGACTAAAACTGGTAAATAACAACAAAACCCTTTGAAGGTCATACTCCACTCTGACCAAAATGGGTCATTAAACCGTCCATATTTAATTAGTCTTCCGCTTGACCCTCTTTTCAAAACAACATCTTTTCAAACATCTCAACAAAGTAACAAAAACAAAACCCAAAAATAACATCACAACGATAACAATCCCATAGAGATCCAAATTCTGGGTCTGAATGAACCCGACCCGACGTGACCACGGACTCAAATGCTGGATGTCACCATGACGAAGCACATATTCAACCCAATAGACAACTTCGTCCATGGGTTTGACCCTCACGTCCTGGTAAATCGACGACAACCTTTTCATAACCCTCCCGTAACTTTCCCCTAGTAGGACCTTATTTAGACGTGAACAAAACAAGTTTTTGACAGCCCCTTCGTCAGCCCCATGTTGGTATAACTCGCCCAAGGTGACCATCTCCCCCCCAGCCTTCAATCGTAGCTTCTCGATGTTGTTGCTCTGGTCCAAAAATATGGGGATACCAAGAATGGGCACTCCGAAGAAGGTGGTCTCTTGAAGGCTGTGACCTCCACCATGGGTGACGAAGAGCTTGGTCTTGGGTTGGGACAAAATGGTCGTTTGAGGTGCCCACGTGACATTGTGAACATTAGTGGGCAGTTTGACCCCTGGAGGGGTTACAATCTTCCAGATGATTTCGTATTGGGGAAGGTCCCTGAAGCATTGACCCATGGCATTGAGGATATCAACAGGGATAACCTCACTTTGCATCACCGTTCCCAGCGAGAAGTAGATCACTCCCTTTTGGGCTTTTTGAAAGATGGCTTCCAAATTCTAAAAACACATCTTCAACCTTCTTTATCCCAAAAATCACATGTCTAACCAATGGGCCCACAAACCTTGGGTAGATCCTTCTCGGGTTTGACGTGGACACCCCCAACTGGGATGACGTTCGGCGTCAACGCCTGGGGCTGATTGAATGCGACATTCCAGTTGACCAAACACAGCGAAAACCGTTCCTCAATCCCTTCGAATTTCTCCAAACTCCATTCCGGAAACACACTTTTCGAAACGTCAACATTCTCCTGCCGGAAACTACTGTGACGTTTGTAGTTGTAATAGTTGATGTAGAGGGCGTTCCACATCCGCTGCCAAAAATGATGACCTTCAACGAAGGGCATGACCAATTGCCCCACATAGGGATACACGTGACCCCCATAGATGGCTTCGATCACATTACTAATCCCATAAGGGCTCAACCCGATGAGAGGCGGGTTGCCGAACCTTTCAATCACCGGGTACAGACATTCCCCTGCGCTGTGGTCCCATAGAATGAGGTCGAACTTGAAGTTTTCGGGATACTCCCGAAGGAATTGTTGCAGTCTTTCGTGCTTGATGTCCTGCATGCACAAAAATGTACTAAAATCAAGGCAATGCTTCACGAAGGACCGAAGGTTGAAGTGGGTCAGGGTGAATTGATCCATTTTTTCAGGAGTGTACCAATTTGCTATCAGTTCATTAACCCCTAAAATGGAACCATTTAAATTTTCGTTGAAATTTTTTGGAAAGTTTATCTTCAAGTGTAATTAGGGTGAAATTTTCATGGTTGACCCTCGATGCATCATGGGAAATCATTGTGACATTATGACCTCGTTCAGCGAGTCCAAGGGCCACAGCTTCATTCCAGAAATGATGACTGTGGGATACAAGAGTTCCCATAACCAGAATATTTGCTGTGTAAGATTTTCGCACTAAAAGTAAAATTAAACAACAAAAAAATATTTTTTGACCCATTATTCTTGGTTACAACTCTTGTTTATGGGTTTATTTTCATGGTGCAACTGTTTAAATTTTGCAATTTACAACCAAATGAATAAATAATTTCTAATTAGAATTTAATGACAATTTTAAAATTCATTTGACTTATTTGTTTTTCTTTTCGAAAAAAAAGGAGGTGGACAAAAATGATAAGATAAGTTGATTTTTAATTTCATTTATCTATTATTTAAATTATTCCCATGTATTTTTGGGTCATAAAATTAATTTTATTACACCCAATTTTCATGGATCTGGGTCATTGTTGGTAATATCAATTCGGTGATTTGTCAATAGATGGCAGCAAAAGGTTTAATGTCAAAATTATGTCACTGAAAATCATAGATAGGCAACCAAGTAAACATAGACATTGAATTTTCCAATTGGTTTTCTAGTGGTGTCAGAATGCTTACAGGTAATCAAAAAAAAGTCAACAAACTGACAAAAAAAAATACTAATAATTGAATCTATCAATTATCAATTAGTTTTCTGTTTTCTACTCTTCTCGAAACACTTCCGAAGACTTGTCAACAACCCCCAAAACATGCAGACAGCAACCAACAATACACTAATCACTGTCAACGCGATATCCGCGTTCGAATTCTGGACGAAATTGAAATGTCGTGACATCGGACTCAAATAGTCAACGCTCCCACCGTGTCGCAGAACGTATTCAACCCAATATACAGCCGCCTCCAGGGGTCTCACCTGGACGTCCCGATAAACCGACGACAACCGCTTCATAACCTTGCTGTAGTCGTCGTTCAGGAGGACCTTCTTGATCCGGGAACAAAAGAGCTCTTTGACCTCTTTCCGACCCGCTTGCTGACGCATCTCGCCAATGGTGAGCATCTCGCCCCCACCCTTCGATCGTAACTTCTCAATGTTGTTGCTCTGGTCCAGAAAGATGGGGATGCCCAGAATGGGCACGCCGAAGGCGGTGGTTTCCTGCAGGCTGAGCCCTCCGCCATGGCTGACGAACAGTCGGGTCTTAGGTTGGGACAAAATGGCTGTTTGTGGTGCCCACTTCACCGTGTGGACATTCGCGGGGAGTTTGACCCCTTCGGGGACGGTGATCTTCCAGATGACTTCGTATTCGGGAAGGTCCGCGAAGCATTGACCCATCGCGTTGAGGATCTCCGCCGAGAGGGTTTCACTTTTTATGTTCGATCCCAGCGAGAAGTAGATGACGCCATCTTTGGACTTTTTGTAGATGTCTTCAAGGTCCTACAAAAGTACGCCAAGGTTATTTCAAGGTCATTTCAAGGTCACGCCAGGATCAAGTCCAGTTTTCAGTGGAAAACTGGAGAACAGTACAAACCTTGGGTAGGGTCTTCCCGGGGTTGATCTGCACGCCCCCTATGGGGATAATGTTCGGCGACAGCGCCTGCGCCTGATTCAAGGCGACGTTCCAATTGACCAAACACACAGCGAAACGTTTTTCGACCCCTTCAAATTTCTCCACGCTCCAATCGGGGAACACACTCCGGGAAACGTCGACATTTTCCCGTTTGTACGACGTATTGCGCTTGTAGTTGTAATAGTTGATGTAGAGGGCGTTCCACAGGCGCTGCCATAGATGGTGACCTTCAACGAAGGGCATCACCACCTGCCCCACGTACGGGTACACGTGACCCCCGTAGATGTCCTCGATGACGTTGCTGATGCCGTAGGGACTGAGTCCGATGAGCGGCGGGTTGCCGAACCGCTCGATCAGCGGGTAGAGGCAATCTCCAGCGGTGTGGTCCCACAAAATCAAGTCAAATTTGTAATCTTTGGGATACGCCAAAAGGACCTTATGCAGTGTTTCGTGTTTGATATCCTCGCTGCAAATCGTCGTCCCGAAATCCAAAAAGGCCCCAACGAAAGAGAATAGGTTGAATGGGGTTAAAGTATATTGGTCCATTTTATCCGCACTATAAATGCCCATCTTTTCGTATATTCCTAGAATTGCAATCACATATTATTATATCCCAACTGAATGCAACCCAAAATACACCTATCCATTTATTATGGAATCGACGTAAATGTCAATGTCAAAAATGCACGTCATTCCTACCTTTAAGCGTTATAACGGTGAAATTCTCCCGTTCGATTTTGGTCTCATCGTGGGAGAGCATTGTGACATTATGGCCGCGATCCACCAAACCAATTGCAATCGCTTCGTTCCAGAAGTGATGACTGTGTGACACCAGAGTTCCCACCAAGAGAATGTTGGCTTGATGCGATTTTGACGTTAAGTACAGCAACCCGCACAACAAAGTCGTTAGTTTTAACCTCATTGTTGGAAATTTGGAAATTTGAAGGTTTGGAAATTGGAAGTTTTTGAAAATGTTAATTTAGTTTCAATTTACGGATCGAACTACATTCGAGTAGTGCGTATGCTCAACTGATCAAACAAACGAAAGCAATTTGACGATTAACGATGATTGAACGTAATGTAATGTAATGATGTCATTACGTAATGTTGTATTTATCATGCATCATTTCACACTTGAAAATTCAAGGCTGACGAATTAATTACAAATAGTTTAATCTCAACTATTAAATTGTAGTTTGAGTGCTTTCAATTTAGATTCCATTCTCAATTAGTAATTTATTACTAAAAAAATAAATTGTAGGCAACCATACATACATATAATCAAGGTTGTCTATATTTTGTTTCAATATTCAATATTCAAACTTTAATTAGTTTACTTTATATAAAATGATTTTTACAAAATAAAAAAAATGGTAACATAGGCTACCATACATACATGTAATCAAAGTTGCCTATACTTTGATTCAATATTAGTCTACAAATAAATCAATTAAAAAGTTTTCTTTGTTGACAAATGGAAGTCTTTAATTTAGAATCAAATGTTTTGTGATTTTCCAAAGGAAAATATAAGAAAATTACCATTTCATTATGTTCGGTAAATTGCATACCGGAAATTAAAGATGTCATATAAGAAACTGAAATTAACATGAAATACAAAGTCTTAAATCAAAACAGAAAATTGAGAGTTGATTGTTCAGTTCTTTGTAGGTTCTTCGCGAGAGATCTGCAAAATGTTCCAGAACATTGAAGATTTAGACATTTTGGAAGTTTGTTTGCGATTCCTCCGTTGGCATCAGCTGTGGCCATCCCCTGGGAACTCCATGAAGCAGCCACTCTTCATCGTCAAAGCCGGAATGGTCCTCGTCTTTTTCGGGTTGACCTTGTGCGCGACCTTCGCACATCTTCACTTCTCTATTCAAAGTAACCACGTCAAACGTCAAACTATATGCAACCAGTCAATCATTATGCCGAAATGTCAATATAATGATCTTGACATTTGATGTTTTTATATATTGGCAATGTTATTTGATGTCACGACATAATGACATTGACGTTTGATGTCATGACATAATGACAGTGACATTTGCTGTCTTGTCAATGTCATAATGACATTTCAAAGGGTGAATGTCTCAAACAATCAAAATACATGCAACCATACATTCACGAATCCGAAATGTCATTCTAATGACATTGACATGACATCAAATGTCATTATATGATGAGTGATGAATGTTTGGTTGCAGACCCACATACAATCATCATCATCGACGTCATCGAGGACCTCATCACCACGCTGGTGACCATCACCGTGTACTACACGATCTACAGCATGCTGGCGCACAAGGACGAGATCGAGGAATTCCTGGAGGAGTTGAAGGACTTCCGGCGATTCGGGAAACCGGCGACCATCGACACGATCAACGACAGATGCAACAAATTCGCGTACGCCTTCTACGTGTACGGCTGCTGCGGGTCCACCGGATCCGTCCTCATCGCCCTTTTGGAGAAAAGTGCATGCGAAGAAAAAGATGTCCATCGCACGCGTGATTGTGGTTTTTTGATGCCGAACCGTTATCCCGTCGATTTCGGCCGTCCCGGGACGTTTGCGATCACGTGGTGCGTTCAGTACATCAGCATGATGTTCTTCCTCAATTCTGGGATCATCATCATGGCGCTGATCTATGGATCGTGCGAGATCTACGCGACGAAGATCATCCACATGCGCGAGCAAACGCTGCGGTTGCGTTTCGTCGATGACAAGTTCGAAGCGAGACGACATATCAAGTATTTGGTTGATTATCATGTCAATATCATCAAGTAAGTCTTAAATTTTTTATCGACGTCATTTAGATTTGACGTTATTTTGATGTGACGCCATTTTGATGTGACGCGATTTTGATGTGACGTCATTTTGACGTGTCGCCATTTTGTTTTTTTTTTATTTGACAGGATGTGCAAACTGTTGAACAAATGCTGGGGTAGTTTGATGTTGTACCATCAGATGTTGGTGTCCCTCATTTTGAGCCTGATTGGGTTCCAGTTTTTATTGGAACCGAACATGAAGGCTTTATTACATGCTGGTGGCTGGTTTATCAGCTTATCGATTCCTTGTTATGCAGGACAACGCGTTTTAGATGAGGTTAGTTCCTTGATGTCAAATTTCTTAAATGTCAAATTTCTTAGAAGTCACATTTCTTCAATGTCAAATTTCTTTAATATCAAATTTCTTCAATATCAAATTTCTCCAATGTCAAATTCCTTGAATGTCAAATTTCTTAAATGTCAAATTTCTTACATGTCAAATTCCTTGTCAAATTTCTTCAAGGTCAAATTTCTTAACTGTCAAATTTCTTAAACGTCAATTATCTTCTCTGTCACTGTCAATGTCAAACTTTTTGTTTCAACTCCAGTCGATGGAAATTCCCATGGCAATATACTCATCCGAATGGTACGATCTGGATAAATCGACGCGAACGAGTTTAGTGTACATGATAATGTGCGGAAACAATTATTTGTACCTCGATCGGGACGGTTACGGACCGATGAGCTTGTCAATTGTTGGCCAGGTAATAATCGAAACAAAGAAATTGCTGTCATAGACGTGCAATTATCTTTTTCAGGTCGTACAGAATATCTACTCAGTTCTCGCTTTACTTCATGGTACAATGAACGACGAGGAACGCGAATTAATCGATCAACATCTTTAATTCAACTTTAATTACGCATAAATGCAGTGCAATCAACTTGTATTGTAGGCAACTTTCAGTACACACAGAGGAAATTTAATTAGGAAATGTAGAATTTACATATATTTGATGACTTAGCGTATTTTAAATGGGAAAACTTAGAGGAAAACAAAAATATATTACAAAAAAATTATAAATAAAATATTAATGCATTTTAGTAAACAACTAACAAAGTTAACCAGAAAAACTAAAAAAAAATCATTAATTCACTTTAAATTCTAGAATTTTGTGGAAAAATCTAATAAAATTAAAATCCAAAGACAAAATTACAAATTCTATTTGAAAAATTAGTTTTTGATGCATATGACGACCCCTATCGGACGGAAGTCTTAATAATTTTAGCCAAAAATTTATTTCTTTAATTTTTTTTGTAAATTACTCACTTAATATGTAGAATTTACTTATATTTGTTAACATAACATATCTTGAACGGGAAAATTGATGGAAAAATACAATTTTTATACAACAAATTTTATAAAAATAATTATATATGCGAAATTTAATGCATTTTAGTAAACAAATAACAAAACTAATCAGATAATGCTAAAAAAATCATTAATAAACTCTAAATTGTAGAATTTAAAGGAAAAATCGAATAAAATTAAAATCCAAGGAAAATTTACAAAATCTATTTGAAAAATTAGTTTTTAATACACATGGCGACGCCTATCGAACAGAAGTCTCACTAATTTTGCCAAAAATAATTTATTTCATTATTTTTCTTTTGTAAATTACTACAAGTTGGGAAATTTAATTAGAGTATGTAGAATTTACATATATTTGATAACATAACAGATCTTAAATGGGAAAACTGATGGGAAAACACAGATCTTATACAACAAAGTTTCTGAAAAAAAAATTGTAGCATTTTATGGAACAAGCGAATAAAATTAAAGTCCAAAAAAAAAAAATTTACAAAATCTATTTGAAAAATTAGTTTTTAATGCACATGGCGGCCCCTATCGGACGGAAGTCCCACTAATTTTACCAAAAATTATTTATTTCATTATTTTTTTTTTGTAAATTACTACAAGTTGTCAAATTTAATTAGAATATGTAGAATTTACATATATTTGATAATATAACATATCTTGAATGGGAAAACTGATGGGAAAACAAAATTCTTAAACAACAAATTTTATAACAATAATTATATATGCGAAATTAATGCATTTTAGTAAACAAATAACAAATCTAACCAGAAAAATGCCAAAAAAAAATAGTTAAGAAACTCTAAATTGTAGAATTTAAAGGAAAAATCGAATAAAATTAAAATCCAAAGAAAATTTTCAAAATCTATTTGAAAAATTAGTTTTTGATGCATATGACGACCCCTATCGGAGAGAAGTCTCACTAATTCTACCAAAAATAATTTATTTCATTAATTTTTTTTTGTAAATTACTACAAGTTGTGAAATTCCCAAAAACGTACCATTCCAAAGGTTTATTTGCCTCGAAACGCTCAATTTTAGTGGAAAAGCGGCCGAAAATCGAGCGTTCATCGTGCGCTCGTAAATCACCGACTTCTTGTTGATAAAATTCAAACAAAAAGTCGCTCACTATCTCATCGCACTCGTACAAATTTGTTGATGGCCATAAATTTTTCGGCGCGTTGTTTCCAACAACTAATTTATCTTATTTGTATTGTAATCGCGTTGCCATGTAAAATGGTACAAATCAAACATTCTCTTCATATTTACGATGCGCACACAAAAGTGTAACCGAAATAGTGGCGCACTTATCGCTTCATTCACACCATCGAATCTGGTTGCACTGTGCGGATGTCATTCGAGAATCGTCTGGACGTTGTGTCGACGGAAATTTGAGCCCAGAATTTCAGCCAGAATTTACTTATTTGGTTATTGTCGATTGTGAATTATGGGTAAACGTGGAAAGTTGGATGATTGGGAGGGACGTCTGAAGGAACGAGAACGACTTCTGAAAACTTGTAAGTTTTTATTATCAAGATAAACATCTAAACTTCTATTTTCAAAAAAAAAATCGTCCAAAATTACAAATACTAACCATTTAATTACCTACAGTTAGAGAAAAAAATATAAAAATTGCAATTAAACTTTGAAAACTTTGAAATTGTAACACCTAACGACATCTCACCGTGAATTACATCACTAAAGTTTTACATTTTACATTTTAAATTCCAGAAATTATTTATTTAATTAAAAAAATAGCATTCAGTAATGTTATATTTATGTAAAATGTCTGTAAAAACAAAAAAATGATTTAATTTAATTAATTTTAATTAATTTAAAAAATTAGTCAAAATTTAGTATTTTGCGACATCTTATGGAATCTTTTTTCACTAATCACGAATCAGTAGCTTTCCATTTGTAATTCATAAATCATATCATAGAGGTCACTACATATCTTAAAATTTTAAAATTAATTGATTTAATTGATTTTTTTATTTTATCTTGAATTGCAATAAATTCAAACGCGCTTATATAACAACAAATCGATAAACCTTGCAAACAATTACTCTACCGCAGATAAACCTTCAAATTTATTATAAAACCTTTATACAGAGTGTTATACTATCTTAAAAACTTGAAAAAAAAATCACCAAAACTTCAAAAAATTATGCATCCATCAATACATCTCGTTAATAACGACGTATGCTTGCGTCTGTTCGACTTTAATTAATTTTTTAACCCCAATGATAATCCCTCGTCACGTTACCTGCAGTATATTAGTTTTGGCATTAGTTGCGAAATGCAGATTTCACGGAAAACCAGCCAATAAAACAAAGCACATGTTTAATTATGCTTTATTAATTGTTATTCCGTCAAATCCGTGTAATTTGCATCGAATTAGCATCCATCCACAAGCGATAAACGCGCGCGACGTTTTATCGCACATTGAAAAACATTGATTATTTATGAATTTTTAAACAAATTTTCCGCGCATAAAATTCTCGCCTGTAATTTGCATATGTTAAACATAAACAATCAACAATTACTTTCTTACTCATTATTTGGCGCGATAATATAAAAAAAAAATCTAGATTAGAAAAATTAAAAAAAAATTGTTGAATTTTTTTTTTCAAATGTGTTTGGAAATGAGGTTATATTTAAAGTGGAAAATGCAAATGAGGTTCATTGCATCATGAATTGCAGTTATTCAGCCGATTCGATGGAATTCCTGTCTCCATATGTCTGCAAATTGTTCAATTACAGTTCAATTACATTGTAATTATGCGCATACCTTCACATCATTCATTTTTTTTAATTAATTGCAGTCGAATAAATACTGTGATTTTTCAATCAGTGGGTAAATTGTAAAGTTTAAAGTAAAGTTTATCAAATGGGTTTTCAATGATGATTATAACATTTGAAAAATTCGGATGGGAATTTGAAACTGTTCCAAATTCAAAAATCAAATTTTCAAAAGCTATAATTTTTATTTCAGTCACATTTCTATCAAAAATAACGTTAATAATATATTTCTCTGATATTTTGATAAGTAATTAATGTACTTTCAATTGCATATTTGTAATTTGCGAAAGTTGAACCGGAAATTCCATTTTTAGCGTGCAAAAAAAAATTAAAAATTGTTTATGCCTTGTATATCTAATTAGACAACCAACCAAACATCTGATAATATTGCTTATGTAATATTAGATAAGGATTAGGAAAATTACTATAAAATTGTTGACGTTTAGATATTTTTTGTTGGTTTATTTGTTGTTTGTAGTATTTTTAATCCACTAATTATAGAAAAAATTATCGAATAATACAAAAAACTAAAGTTTTTTTTGATTATCAAAGGAAAATTGTATTTTTTACAAAACAAAATTATCAATACAAATAAAAATAATAAATTTTAGGTTTTACTATATTGGTGCAATTTGGGTTGCATACAAATCTTGAATCGGTCGTTATTTGGGTTGCCTAAATTTCATCAAAAATTAACTTCTTCGCACCAAATCCATCGAAGATCTTAATTGAAACGCCATTACTTTCGCCTATAATTAGACACAACAATGTGACGTATGTCGAGTGGTAAATACGACAGATAAGAGATAACCGAAATCTTGAACTTTGAAGCGAATTCCGGAGATGGTTCAAGTGCACGGGAAGTGCGTCTGACATAATGCGTAATTTTTTTGTTTAAATTTTCAGCCGACTCTTGAAATCACTAAAGTTGTGACGTTTAAGACGGATGGAGGGGATGAAGAGTGACTGGTTGCTAAACGACTGGTTGCTAAGTTGACTTAAGTCAAGTGCAGAACACTTGCGAATTGAAATTCTTAAGCTGGGTGTATGTAGGTATATACAGGGTTGGATTTGTTATTGAATTCAGATTGCAGCTGTTTTTAGACTTTTCTTTACGATAATCTAGGCAACACACAATACATTTATATAATCTTAAATCTACTTTTAATTCGAAATTTTATAGTTTAACAATTTTCCTGATGAAAATTAAGTTGAAAAAAAATTAATTCAGAACTGTTTTTTGACTTAAATCAAACTACTGAATGAATTTCTTAGACTAGATATAAGTACAGGGTCGGATTTCATTCATTATAAAAAATTATTATAGGCATAGAAAGATTTTTGCCTCAAATATTTATGAAATGATGTAAAAATTTAACAGTACTTCAATTAAAACTTTTTGAAGAATGATGAATCTATAAGATTTTTTCAAGAAAATCCTTTTTGAATTGAAGAGTAATTCAACATAAAAATCAAATTTGATTTGGTTCAAAATGACTTAAATTTTCAAGAAAATCCCATTTGAAAAACCATCAAAGTTGAAAACTGGGCCACAAAAAAATGAATCCGACTCTGTCGCTAAATACAATCATTCAAGTGGAAGCGGATGAAGTACTTCACGCCGGCGGCGCGGGGTGCGCATGCGCGAGTCGCTCAGCGGACGGGGCTCAGCTTGAAGAGAAGCGCGCGCGCGCGTATCGCGCATGTCCAGCCGACTTAATAATAGTCGTGCGAGGCACTCGCGTGTCAACTGTATTCCGCGGCGTGTGTCTCTGTATGGCGATCGTCGCGATCATTGGACGCGCGCACCGATTGATGCGAAAAGAAGAAAGTCGCCCAATAAACAAACGTCCGGTCCAACTGTGTTGTTTTTTTCGTATTAGAAATCAACAACCAAACCGAGAAAAATAAACAATTGAACATTGAAATCCGCCATTAGTGTCTAGTAAAATAGTGATCGAAATATAAATCATATCAATCAGTGTGGATAGTTAATCACCATGACAACAGAAAAAGGTATGTTAATGGTTAATGGTTAATGGTAATTTTAGAACTGAATTTTTGCGCAAAGATTATTGACATTTTTGCACGCTTTTGTTTAATTCCCCCCGGAACAATGTCGTATTGTCGTTTTCGAATATTCATATTATTTGTTTTGCATGCATTGTTCCAACTCAATGCCAAATAATTTTTTATCAATCGCAAAATTATAAACAATTTCGCGTATTTGAACTTATTGTCTCAAAATTGAATGATATCTTGAAAATCAGATAAGCAATCTGACTAATTGATTAATCCAGACCGATTTTTAATTTTCAATTAGATTAATTGACTTTTGTCAGTAATTTTTAATTGTTTAATTTTACCTTGAAATTGATTAAAAGTCTATTTTCAAAGTTTAAAATCAATTCTATTATAAATTCTCCCAATTACTCTCAATTACTCAAAAAAGAAAAGTTAGAAATTTAAATTTCTAGAAGTTCTGGGAAATTCGAAATTGGAAATTGGAAATTGATTGCTTTCATTTAATTGTTAGGATTTCTTAGCAGTAGCTTGTGGTTTTTGCGGTGAAATCCAGACGTAAATATTTTTGTTTACCTGTTGAAACTAGTTGGGATTGCAAATTTTGATTTTGTTGTAGGCAACACACATAACAAATTTTCCCTAATTCATGTATCGAATAAAATAATTATCGAATATTTCCATTTTTACTTTGTACACAATTCACTGAGTCAAAACGGTAAATTTGTTTATATTAAAATTTAAAAGGAAATTTTTTTAAAAAATTTTTAAAGTTTTTAATGTTTAATCATAAAGTTGTTATTCCAGAATTATTTAAATCAAAATATAACCGGAATATATAGTGTACTTTCAGGAAATTCATAATATTAAATAATACTTTGGTTTAATTCATCTAAAAAAATTATTTGTAATTAGCAACTATGCAACCCAAACATCTTTTTCTTTCAAAAATTTGCTTTCGTAATTAATGATGGAGCAATTAAAGTATTTGACGTCAATTTTTGTTGTAAATTACGATGTGTTGACTTGTTATTCGAAATTCATGACATTCCCAATGAATTTTAAATATTACAATATTTTTCTGAAATATTTCTGAATAATTTAAATTATCACTTATATATCTGTAGGCAACCCTATTAACAACACCTACAATTATAGTGCAATTTATCAGATTTCGGTATTTTTTTTTTATCAACAAATAGCAAATAACTTTTTAATAAAATAATTTTTGTTATTTAATTCACATTTTTGTCATTTTTGATTATCTATCATTATATATAAACGTTTTTTATTATCATTAATTTTTAATTTCTGAATATTTCAACAACATCAATTACCACATAAATAATTTAACAATTCAACGACAAAAATGCAGGAAGAATGAAAACATTATAGGCAACCAAAACAACATCGACCAGAAACATATCTTAACAATCAACATAAAAATGAAATCATCCAGATTAATTTGTTATTAAGTTGTTTTCACGTTTAAACATTCACTGGATGGAAGCAGCAAATATTCAGCGTTGTTTATGAGCAATTTGTTTATGTTTAAGATAACAGGTAGAGACACATAGGAATTGGAATTTACCGGAATGTCTTATTGTGGCTTCTTATTGTCAGTTGTCAACACAAAATACCAATTGTGTACGCGAATTGTTTCGTTGGTGCTTAAAAACGCGACGAAGCAAAATTATCATTGTACATATGCATATGAAATGCAATTATGCCATATGATTGTATGCTTATAATGCAATGAATTTGCTAATATTCGATATGCTGACTAACAAATACTGAGTGAAACATTTCATTTTTCTATTGTGTTTGAAAATGTAGAGATAACCTCTATACGTGACAGTTGATAGTTGACAGTTGGTAGTTGACAGTTGACACTTGTTGACAGTTGACACCTGACATCTGACATTTGACATTTACATTTGATATGTGAACAATGTAGAACATCCAATAAAGTGAAAATGAAATGGAAATGGATTCTCAGCGTAATGAGCATGCGCACACATCTCACACTGATCATTCGACTGTGAGATCGTCGATCAGCGATCACCTTGTATTCGATTTCTTTCTGTAATCATGGCCGGCGCATTATATTCATGCATATCGCGCAATGCATCAGCTGATTTACTAAGAGCAACCAGTTGGGCAACAAAAATTCTTCGAGACTTGAAGTTCACATTCCTCAACTCCTGCACAGCGCATTATACGCTCAGCGTTAACCATTTCGTGAGCGGATTAATCAAAATTCGCGTTTTTGTCATCTAGCATAACGTATGATGAAATATTAATTATAATAGTTTGACATTGCACACATGATTATACTATGGTTATTACGCAAATGACGCTTCATCTCTGCGAATCCTGATTACAATCATTGACATCTTTCGTAACCTTGTCATTTATCAAGCTTCACTTTCATTTTTTGTTTTCATATTCAAAGTCGGAATCTAGTTTTTAATAGTTTTGCAACCCTCAATACTTGAATATACGATGTCTGTCATAGGCAACCCAAACAACACAATTTTTCCGGAGTGTGTACTAAAAATCATTTTCTTATTTACAAAAAACGAATTGTATAAAGTTCATAAAAAAATTACAATAATTTTCGCTACTTTTCGTATTAAACAAGTAGCAAATTAAAAATAATCCCAGTTAAATATTTAAGTATAAGATAAGAAAGTTGATTGGCCTCTAGATAATTAAATTGAATAATATTCAAATATAGGCAACTCAAATAACACAATTGATCAATACCATAATTACATAGGTAAAATGTCAGAATAACCTTGTCATTTATGCTGCATCTTCACTTTCATTACTTTAAGAAACGCAGAGTGTTACGGAGAACAATTTCCAATTAATTTCCTATTTCTCATTGGCATAAACTTTCCGTCAGACGGAATGTTCAACCAGCCAAGAAATACTTTCACTTCCTAGATAATCAATATTCAAATCCATCGTTTCAATCGAGAATTCAACTCGTTCATACTAAAAAAAACAGCAGTTTATTGATTAATCCCGCTTTGATTGATGCTAAATACAGGAAAGCCGACTTCCGGTCGAATGTCAATAGCGATTCGGATTATCATAGAAATCTCAATCAGCTGATTTGATAACAGTAATCAAGCTTGTCACTAATCTGAACGATTTGAAATAACTCTGTTTACGTCGCTGACAATTTGTGATTTGCAATCATCTATGAGAATAATCATAAAATATGTTTGTGCTCGCGTGCGACAGCAACGATTTTGCACGGTGATTAGCCGAAAATTGCGATAAACAACCAAATTAGATGTAATCGCTTTGTTCAATTAAGTTTTTGGCAGACTTCAATTGTTGCTCAATATCTTTTTTCATCTTTTTTCGTATTTTTTGCTTTCTAATATATGCAACCCACATAACATATTAACTTAATTTACCATTTTATACAATGTTAATATATTTGGTAATTAATTTGTACGAATCGTAGGTTGTTGAGTTTTTGAATATTCTAAATTTGATGGCTGAAATAATATAGGCAACTCATCATACACATGCAAAATGTGACATGGAAAATCTTCGAGTTATTTAAAGATCTCATAATGCGTTTATATAGTTGACCCATTTACAATCTCTTTCAGTGATGTAGTGCTTTCGATCTCGGTGCACAGTTCAATGAAATCAAAACGCCGCAAAGTAAATAATAAAATAATTTATCACAATGGAATTGTATCATTACTCTACCAATTTCCTTATCGTTTCTATTTGATGTCAACCTGGTTCTTTTCCACTATAATTTCTTGTCATTAAATGCTGCCAATCAATCAATATATTGGCCAATATTTCAAATTCAAAACTGTATTTTATCAATTTCTAATTGTTGTATTGTTTTGCAGTGGCAAAAACCGACGAAACTGGAGATGTCTTCCAGAAATCAATGGGTGTTTTCGGCCGGTGGCATCTCTGGATCTGCTTCATCATCTTCCTGGTGAAATTTCCGGTCGCATGGCATCAATTGAATATTGTCATCATTTCGCCAGCGCAGAACTTCACGTGCATCGACAACGAGGACAAATGCGCCGCGAATTGTTCGAAGCACGTCTTCGACGAGTAAGTTTCCGGTCTCATTTTCTGGAACAATTCTTACCAAAAGCAAATTGCAGCTCGATTTTCACGGAGACGATCATTTCACAATGGGATCTCGTTTGTGAGCGAGCTTATTTGGCCAACATGGCACAAACGTTCACGATGGCCGGTATTCTAGCCGGAAGTGCTGTCTTCGGCTTTTGGTCCGATAGGTATGAACAATTTTGCAATTCGACTACAAATTTTCGGTGGTTGTTGATTGAGTTGCCTATAGTTTCAATTGTCAACGGTTGTGATTCGTTGAGAATGCGGAAATGGTTAATGCAGATGTTGAGCTTGTTGAATGACGAAGTTGAAGCAGGCAATTTCCCAATCAGCGACGAAACATTGAATGATTGTTTCAACAACCTTGACTTGCAGATCGGGACGCCGCGTGCCAATGGTGGCCGCCGTCATCGTCCAAGTGATTTCCGGTGCCGCATGCGCATTCGTCCCGTGGCTGTGGGCCTTCCTCGCCTTGCGCTTCATCGTCGCCTGCGCCACAGGCGGCACCATGGTCACAAGTTTCGTCCTTGTCATGGAATTAATCGGTATGTCCTGCAAAGAGAATCATGAATATTGTCATTCGAAATGTGATCAATAGGTACAAAATGGCGATGCACCGTGGCGACAATTTACCAAATCCCATTCAACCTGGGGCACTTGACCTTGGCGCTCTTCGGCTACTTGATCCGCGACTGGCGTTACTCGCAGCTGGCGATTTCCCTTCCGTCCATCATCCTCGTCTCGTACTTCTGGCTGCTGCCCGAATCGCCGCGCTGGCTCGTCGCCGCCGGCGAGCACGAGCGCGCCATCCGCATCCTGGAGACGGCCGCCAAGCACAACAACCTGCCGGTGGCGAGCATCGGCGAGGAGGTGCGCGCGTACGCCGTGCAGAAGAGCAACGAGCCGCAGACGCGCGGCCGCCTCGTCGACCTCTTCGCGACGCGCACGATGCGCGTGCGGACGCTGTGCATCGGCTTCAACTGGGTCGTCTGCGGCCTGTGCTTCTTCGGCGTCGCCCAGTACGTGGGCCAGCTGGGCGGCGACCTCTTCTGGAACATCGCCGCCTCGGCGGGCATCCAGGTGCCCGGCACGCTGCTCTCGATCGTCTTCCTCGAGCGGCTCGGCCGCAAGCCGACGCTCATCCTCTCCAACGGCCTCGCCGGCGTCACGATGCTCATCATCCCGCTGCTGGACGAGGCGTCCGTGTGGCGCGCGGTGCTGGCCATCATCGCCATGTTCGGCCTCTCGATCTCGTTCCCCACGGTCTATATGTTCTCCGGCGAGGTGTTTCCGACCGTCGTGCGCAACCTGGGCGTTGGCATCACTTCGATGATGGCCCGTTTCGGTTCCATTGCCGCCCCACATGTCAGCTCGTTGGGGACATACGGCGCGGTGCCGTGGATCGCCCCCGTCATCTTCGGAGTGGCCCCACTCGTCGGAGCCGTGCTCGCGTTCTGGCTTCCGGAGACGGCGCACACCAAGCTACCTGATACGCTCGAGGAGGCTGAGAATTTCGGCAAGAAAGCCAAACACATTGCTAATGAAGGCACGAATGGCATCAAGAATGCAGTTTAAGTATACTTACACTTGTTCGAACAACAATTCTGATGATATTACCCACCAACTTTCACTGCGAAGAAGTGATTGTTGTTCGCATTGTACATCTCATACTTCATAAGCTTTATATGTCATATATTCATATACATTATATGTATTTTAAGTGATTTTAAATAAAAATGTATTTATTTTCAATAAAATTTAACGATTATTTGGTAAATTGTTTAACTCAAATTCCTCTTGAAGAGCTCACAATAAAATGGGGGCGCTGTTATCATGATGGGATTAATATCACTAGATCTAGTGATTACATATTAGATCATTCCTTTAATTTTCGTTGCTTCCAATAACAACAATTAAAATTACAACAATTAATGCTTAATTAACTAAATTAATGTATATTTCAAGTTCAATGTTAAATGAATTAAGAACCCCAGCTTTTAGCTATCTATGTAAGGAAAGTACCTTTTGTAGACTTGGAGTGAAATAATTGGAATTTAAAGTCATTTAATTAAAATACTTTGACCAATAATTTTAAAATGTCCCTGTAACAATAAAGCAATCGTTTGGAATTTAATTGAATGTAATCTAACTTCGAGAAAATTAGTTGAATATTATAAATATCAGGAACGTCACTTACGACTTCAAGGTTTGACATAAGGAACACAGCTTTAGAAATTGACAGTTCGACACAACCTTTTCCACCTCTAGCTCCTCGACGACGTTATTATTTGAATTTTGGTACGTTCATGTTGAAAAACAATAGTTAAATGTGTAATGCAATGCGTAATTGTTGAACGGAAGCGCGAGCGGTGCATGAGTGAGGGCATTCACATCGCGAGAAAGTGATGCGCGGTCCAGCAGCGTGCGGCGGTGCAGCTGATGCCGTTTGGCGCGCTCTGGGAGGGCATTCGTCGGGTGTGTAAGCAGCGGTGGTGGTCGATGCCCCAGGTGCGAATGGCGGCGACGACGCGCAAGACGGCGCCCGAGCACCTGGAGGAGCGCACGGCCGCCGTGCCGGACTCGACGACGGTCGTCGACCGCGTGGAGTTCGCCGCCGGCGAGGACATCCTGCTCAAGAAGGACGGCAAGTACTACCTGGGCACCGTCGTCGAGGTGGACGCCGTCGGCGAGCAGTGCTACATCAAGTTCGGCGACAACACGGACAGCTGGTCGCGCTTCACCGACCTGGTGAAGCTGGGCGCGCCAGAGGAGCTCACGTGCGCGATCTGCAAGCGCTCGGCGCCGCGCAGCCGCAACGAGATACGCGCGTGCACCGCGTGCGGCCAGGGCTACCACCAGCGCTGCCACCAGCCCTACATACCCTCCGACAGCGAGAAGGACGGTAAGCAAGTCCTCTAGTAAGTCATTTGATGCAGTGCGAACTGATGCTGGTTTGTTGTAGATGCATGCTGGACGTGCAGCCGGTGCGTGGGCAAGCAGAAGGTGCGCAGCAAGCGGCGGCTGAGTGGTACCATCGCCACCTCGACGGTGCCGAAGCCGGCGAAGCAGGCGTGCAATGTAAGCATGTCACATTTTGATGCCACCAGCTGAAATTGCAATTGTTTTCTCACGTGCAGCACCAGCTCGCCGAGCCGGCGGAGCCGGTGACGAACGGCGTCGAGGCGAAGCGACGCCGACTGCGCAGGTGTCGCAACGGGCAGGTTAACTATACGACGACGAAGACGGCGAGCAAGACGGCTGCAGTTGTTCCCGCACGACCCAGCGCCGATTGGCAGCAGAAGAAGCCTCCAGCGCCCCAAACGACGAACGCGTCGACGACGGCGCCGTCCCCCAAGCCGAGCCCTGCCAAGGGGGAGCCAGGATTCAGCATTCATGACCTCAAGAACTCGCTGCATAGCTATTTTGGGGCGGCTACACGCATCCAGGATGGTGAACGTTTCACCATCAAGGCGAAACGCTTTGGTCCTACTGGCAAACTGGAATACCTCATGGAATGGGAAGGTATGCACATGTAATTGGATTTTTGCCCAATATTCATCCATTACCTATTTTCATTCCAAGCTTGCTCAGGAGGATTTCTGCACTGATCGTTTGAACCCCATTTGTATGCATTGAGGTGTTATCGTTTGTTTTTCTTGCAGAATCTCATTCGTGAACACTGCCCTAGGGTGCTTTGAGACTGTCTAGGCAATTTACGTGGGCCATCCACATGTTTGGTCATGCATAGGTAAATATGATGTGTCGTATCAAAAATTTAACCTCTATCAAATCAATTCATTCAGGGAGAAATGAACTGAATATGATTTACAACTGCATAATTAATTTGTTAAAATTATAGGAATTGTCCATGATACCATTAGCTGCCTTGAGACAGGCATCAAGAAAATTCCTAAAAATGCAACTCAATGAGTTGCAGTTACAAGAAGACGAATGCAAAGAATATTTTTCATTGTACTGATTTATTTCACAATGACTGCCGTAATGCGTGAAATCGAAAAATATCAAAAATTTGTAAATATCTAGCATGTAAATGTCGCCTTTTTATGTCTTATGTTAATTCTTGATGTATCTATCAACTCAAATCATTTGTTTTCATTGTTTCAATCATTAATTTCATGTTAAGTTTATTGAAATTGTTCCTCTGGTGTTATGTACTTGAAATTCACAAAATATTTTGTGTAGTCTGAACTGATGACAATTGATATTGTAAATTAATGTCTAAAATGTTGATCATATTCAATTGAAGTTACTTGTAAGTATTCCTCAACAAAGATCAATTTGTCCATAGATGTAATATGTAATGAGTGAATGTTGGCTGTAAAACATCTAATTTTGTAAACTTCTGCACAATTCTTGTTGGTTAATTGTAGAATTGTGCTTGCAAACAGTCTATTTTTGTATCATATGTAAAATGCTTCAATGCATTTTGAAATGTACTGCCTAACGAATGTATTCACATGCAAAACTGCCAGAAGATCGAGACGTTGATCGTCAATGAAACAGAAAAATACTGCCCTAAAGATACTAATTAATTTGATGCAATTAGTGTAAATCACTTTGAATCAGGGTTTTCTATTGTATATTTCATTAATTGCTGTTAGTATTTGACAATGTAAATGTTGATACGAATTTTAAACCAAAAATCCTATTTTAATTTGTTTAATTGGTATTGTAGATTTTAAAGACTGGGCTCTTAATTGGTTATTAATTAATTATCATAAGTTGAAAGTTTTATCTGAACTTATTTTTTGACCCCAAAGATTTCTGACTTGAAATTGTACATCATAAAAAATGTTTGTTATAGGTGATCCAATTATGTAATAATTTCAACAACAAAATAAGATGTTAAATTGGAAGGAACAAGAAAAATCAATTCAACAACACTAAATATATTCTAAATATAAATTAGCTATGGGCTAGTAACATGAACATTAAGTTTTTTCATCATTGTCCTTTCCAGAAGGTATCATAGGATGAGGAATTTTTGAATGAATTGGCTTTGGAATGCTAGGCCCAGCGAATTGAGCCTTTGTCCTCTGGTTTTCAGGAATATAGATTTCAAATACTCTTACATATTTCAATATTGCACCTGAAACAACAATTCCATTATCATTCTGCAATATTTACTCAAGTCTTCAATACTTACGAACTTTCTCTTCATCCAAGTTATGTTCACTAGCAATTTTCTGAGCTGTATTTTCTTTGGGATTATTCTGATACATTCCTATAAATTTCATAATTGTCCTAAGTGAGGCTTTTCCAATCCTCACATTATCACTTTCTTTAAATCCTAATTCAAAATCCTTCACAGATGTTCTATCCAATGGCAATGGTCTTTCACTTCCAGGTTTCGATTGAATGATGGGCGCAGGATCCTTTGATGTAACATACACATCTTTGAGGTATTTATTGAGCTCTTCGTGTTTTTTCAGCGAGTCTTCAACGACTTCAGGATGATCTAAAAATACATTTTAATAGAGTAATTGCTTAAAAAGGGTCATTATTCGAGAAAATACTTTTCAGTATCCTTTCATAATCAATAATATCGGATTGATACTTGGGGGCAGCGATTGGTTTCTCTCGGGAAATGACTTTGTGCGCTCGATCCTCGATATTGAAATTCCTAAGTGGATTTTTCAATCGGGAAGCAACTTTTCCCATTATTTTGCTATTTTGCCGATTTTCGTGCAAAATTAGGTTATGTCACATTCATGTGAATGATTCCGATTGGTTCCAATTCGAAACTCCCCAGACGGTGACATCTGGTGACTTTCGCGCCGATTGGATTCGCGGTTGGTAGTCTGTGGAATTTGACACTCTAAGATGGCCGCCACATAATTCATTCAGCAAACTTTCTTTGTTTTCGTTTACGTTTTTCCCTAATTGATCGGCGGATAAATCGTCGATCGGCGGGCGCGACCAGCCGGAAGCATTCGTCGAACGCATCCGCGTGCCGTGTGCAGCGCAGCGCGCCGTGGAGAAGGCGTCCGTGTGCCGCGAACGCCGTGCTGTGTGGTGCCCGTGCTCTCCGAACAGTGTCAAGCGCGCACGGTCGTCGGGAGGCAGCGCAGGAGCGCTCGCTGGAGGAGGTGTTGTGCGTGCTCGCACGCATGCATGCGTGCTGGGGGCGAGACCAGTCAGTCCGCGCAGGGATGGATCCATCGGGAGCATCGAATCCACGCATGCTGCATGCATGATCCCAGCAGCAGGTACGAGGACGCGTTTTCGCAAACGTGCCCACCACGAAGCGTGCGTGTGTCACAATGCCAAAGAATGCGAATGGCATGCGATGCGAGTGAGACATTTGATCGTAATTTGGCACATACCGCAGCGCCGCGCACACATGCACGCACGCATGCGTTTCGTATGTTGCACACACGTTCGTGGCGTCGCTGTGGTAGTAGTTGTCGTGTGCGTAGATGATCGCATACTCATCATCTTGTATATTATAGATCAACAACATTCCAAGTGTTCGTTGGGATTTATTCGATCAGAAAATCGAATCCAATTCGTTATTTGGTAAAATCCGAAAGAGTTATGATTTTAAATGCTAATGTCAAATGTTCTGGAAGGTCAGTGCGCATGCGCAATGTGTCCATGATAGGGTCTGAATTCATTTGTTTTTTTTTGTTTGCGAATAATTAATTTAATAAATCTAATTGTATGATTTGTTTTAGGTGAAACTGGTGAAGAAGTGCTGGAATATTGAAGCTTGACTGCGAGACATAATATAGAAGCACACAGAGAAGTGGAGCAGGCAGGTGGAGAGAGAGCGAGCACCAGGAGTGTGATGTGTGCTTCGGGTGAAAGTGGTAGAAGTTGTATGGACGCCATGTGAAGTAGGATCATGGGCCAACTGCCCGGCCTAACGACCATGAACAACAGTGCACCAGCCCGGTCCTCGGGCTACCACCAGAAGGCGATGGAGGAGATCCACAACTCGCTGCAGCCGTTCGCGAAGATCGGCGGCGGCGGCGAGGGCTCGAGCGCGGCGAGCACGATCAGCAACCTGTCGACGACGAGCGGCGTCAGCTCGCTGAGCTCGGCGACGTCGTCGGCGGGCTCCAACGGCGCCGACAAGGAGCTGCTGCAGCTGCGCGCCGTGCTCGCGCAGCTGCTCGCGATGGGCTTCGCGGAGGAGCTCGCCGTGCGCGCGCTGCAGGCGTCCGGCGGCCGGCTGGACGCCGCCATCGACTACCTGCAGAAGCAGACCGACACCAAGCTGAAGCTGATGCGCAAGCCGAGCATCGAGCGCGAGCTCGGCCTGCACCACCGCGCCAGCCCCGCGCTGGACAGCGGCGCCGGCAGCTCGCGCTCCGACAGTCCGCGCTGCGTCGACCTGCATCCGCCCGCCAGCCGGCAGTACTCGCCGAGCAACTTCGGCGAGCCGCCGCCACCACCACCTCCGCGCAACACCCCGCCGCCGCCCCCACCGCACGTGCCCTACCAGACGGTGCCGAGCAACGTGCAGCAGATGCTGAAGCGCATGTCGCCGGCGCCGGTCGTGCCGGCGCGCGCCCCGCCCGCCGTCTCCGGCTACAGCTCCCCGGCTGCTGCGGCCGCCGCCGCCGCCTCCCAGCGCGGCACTAGTCCCGTCTCGAACCTGCCGAACGCGCGGCAGCCGATGGTCGTCCAGAACGGCCCCCAGGTCCAGCAGCAGCTCACCCAGCAGATGCAAGCGCTCAGCCTGTATCCGCCGGCCGGCGCCAGCAGCGCCGAACCCCCGCCGCCGTACCCGCTCATCACCAAGTCGCAGTCGACGCCGCCACCGCCGCCGTCGTACGCCGCCTCCATACAGAATCGACAATCACCAACGCAGGACTTCCGCAAGAGCCCCTCGTCGGGCATCTACTCCGGCTCCACGTCCGCCGGCTCGCCCAGCCCCATACCCGTCTCGACGACGACGCCCACGTCGATGACGCGGCCGACGCCCGTGCCGGCGTGGGGCGCCCGCCAGACGAAGACCCAGCCACCGATCATTATGCAGTCGGTGAAGAGCACCCAGGTGCAGAAACCCGTCCTCCAGACGGCGATAGCGCCCACCACGCCCATTTCGCCGACGAGCACCACGCCGCCCGCCGCACAGCCGCCTCCGCCCTCGTATAACGCCTCCATCCAGCAGAAACAGTACAGCAAACCTGCGGCGCCGCTCCCACAAACGCAGCCTTCGTCGAAGCCGGCCGGAAACAACATTTCTGTGCCGACGACGGAGCCGCCCAGCTATGCGAGCACCATGCAAGCGAAGGCCAAGGCGGTGCGCGTCATGGGTCATTCACCCCTGCCGCCTCCACCCTACGGAGAGGAGCCCTACGGCGCCCAAGTCGCCACCGTCGAGAGCACCGTCTCACCACGCGCCTCCTCGCAAGTCCACCAGCCGCTTCAACGCAAGTATTCACCGATTGTCGACCGATCGGACAGTCCGCAGTCGACGGCGTCGTCGAATGAAGGCCGACATTACCCTGATTCGGCTCCACCGCTTCCTCCAACAGGTATTTTACTTTTTTGCAACTTTGGTTGCATACTTAATTTTGGTATAGTCGAACTGATGAGACTTCGGTTTTTATGACCTCTCTATGTTTGCAAAGATCATTTGAGTCGTAAATTCACAAATTTAGCTAATAATTTAATTTCAGGCGATTGACTAATAGAAATTTTAGTAATTTCTATGCGTCAAAAAAAATATTCGTCAAATTATAGGTTGCAATGCTGTTGTAATAAAAGCCAACTCTCATCGGTTCGATTATACTAGGGTGCAGGGTTGCCAACATAAAAATGTCACTAAACAAAATCCCCTAAAATCGTTGGACCTTTTGCAGCATCTTCGTCGGTGAAAAACAACAACAGTCACATGAACGGCAATGCACCGCAGATGGAGATGCCTCCCCAGCTGCCGCCGCACACGAAGATCAAGCATCAGTCGCCGATCCCGGAGCGCAAGAAGATCAGCAAGGAGAAGGAGGAGGAGCGACGCGATGGAAAGGTGAAAAACTATTCGCCGCAAGCGTTCAAGTTCTTCATGGAGCAGCACATCGAGAACGTGATCAAATCGTATCGGCAGCGCGTCTACCGGCGCATGCAGCTCGAGACGGAGATGAACAAGATCGGGCTGTCGCCGGAGGCGCAGTGCGAGATGCGCAAGATGCTCTCGCAGAAGGAGTCGAACTACATCCGGCTGAAGCGCGCCAAGATGGACAAGTCGATGTTCGAGAAAATCAAGCCCATCGGCGTGGGCGCCTTCGGCGAGGTGACGCTCGTCAGCAAGATCGACACGAATCATCTGTACGCGATGAAGACGCTGCGCAAGGCGGACGTGCTGAAGCGCAACCAGGTCGCGCACGTGAAGGCCGAGCGCGACATCCTCGCCGAGGCGGACAACGAGTGGGTGGTGAAGCTGTACTACTCGTTCCAGGACAGCGACATCCTCTACTTCGTCATGGACTACATCCCCGGCGGCGACCTCATGTCGCTGCTGATCAAGCGCGGCATCTTCGAGGAGCCGCTCGCGCGCTTCTACATCGCCGAGCTGACGTGCGCCGTCGAGAGCGTGCACAAGATGGGCTTCATCCATCGCGACATCAAGCCCGACAACATCCTCATCGACCGCGACGGGCACATCAAGCTCACCGACTTCGGCCTCTGCACGGGCTTCCGGTGGACGCACAACTCCAAGTACTACCAACCGAACGGTATCATTTCCAGCCGCCATCTTGTTTCCCCCCAGCTTGACATGTATCGTTTATTTTCAGAGCACGCTCGACAGGATTCGATGGAACCCATGGAGGACTGGAACGAGGAGTGTCGATGCAAACTCCTGGAGCGTCGCCGCAAAATCGAGCATCAACGCTGCCTGGCGCACTCGCTCGTTGGAACGCCCAACTATATCGCGCCGGAAGTGCTCCAGCGCACCGGGTACACGCAGCTGTGCGATTGGTGGAGCGTGGGCGTCATCCTCTACGAGATGCTCGTCGGAAGTCCGCCCTTCTTAGCCAATACTTCTGCCGAAACCCAAATGAAGGTAACATATGCAACCACGGCCACACCTTGGCGTACCCAAAGTTGCATACGTACCCAATTTTGCAATTTCAACTTGTGTGATTTTTTTGACTAATCGGGGTGATTTTAGGTGATCAACTGGGAGAAATCGTTGCATATACCCATGGAGGCGAAGCTGTCGATGGAGGCAACCGACCTGATCCTCAAGTTATGCTGCAGCGCCGACAAACGGCTCGGAAAAAACGCGAGTGAAGTAAAGACGCATCCGTTCTTCAAGGAGATCGATTTCGATAAGGGACTTCGAAGGCAGCCAGCTCCGCACATACCGCGCATCGAGTACGAAACGGACACGTCGAATTTCGACCCCATCGATCCGGAAAAGCTGCGTAATTCGACGTCGATGGACAGCACGCATTCGGACGATTTCATCGACAATTCGCATCCGTTTCATGGATTCTTCGAGTTCACCTTCCGGCGCTTCTTCGACGACTGCGGCGGTCTGAATCGCGCCAATCTCGACGACAATGAGAATCAAGGTCCGGTGTATGTATGATAGCAATTACGGATCGTATTGATGATGATGATGCGCGCATTCGTCGTGCCTTTCGTCTTCTTGCCTTGCATTGGAAACAATTCAATTTGACGCGCGCTGTGATGGCGTGCGCATCACACGCAAGTATTACTCGTCTTAAAACGGCAAAAAATTAGGGGAAAAACCGGTGACATGTGCGAATATCGTAGATGTTCGCGCGGAGAATTGATTGGTTATGAGAAACAGGGTAGCAAAAAGTCTCTATCTAAGATATTTTTCGAATTGATTTTTGAGGAGCATATAATGTGATAACGGGCAATGTTGTATTGATGCCGGATGCCGGAAACGGAAACGAAAAGCGTATACGATGAAGACAAAGAACCATTTGGCAAGTCTGTGAGAATTTCGCCGCCCTACGAAAGAAAATATTGTGCCTTAATTAATATTTAATCGACGCCGAGACCCATATCGCTTGACGTTCGGCGTTGCGCACACGACGCCGGACGAAATTCTATTCTAATTGTTAATTTATTGCTCAAACAAGTGTTGCATGCGAGATGGCGGCGCGTTCGCCTCCCTCGTCCCGCATTAAACGCGGTTTCTGGGAGATTGAACGCGCTCATAATCGAATATTTGAAGAATTCAATAGTTGTGTGGACGATTTCAGTATCAGTCGGGAGTCCAGTCAATGTTTTCGCTCCTGAAGCATCGCTAGACATTTTTGTAAAATACTATTTATAATGCGACACCACTGGGGGATTGAATCGCGGCATCAAATGCTGCGAAACGTCTCCCAGAATGAATGAATGCCGAAAGCTTGTGCCTTATGAAACGCAGCAAAAACGTAACAGTGCAAATGCAAAATGTAAAACAAATGATGAGAAATGGTGCTAATGTTAGTAATGTTTAACGTTTACTCTAAGTAGTGTAAATTTTCTATGACGAATACGATATGAACGTACACTAATGTGATAAAAAAACGTTGTTTGCATGGGAGCAGGCGAAAATGTTGCGATTTTCATCGAAATTGCGCTCCCACAAAACGAAACGAATCTTGTTCGGTCAACAAATGATACATGAATCTGTGCAATTCTCGTTGAGCGTATACACACACACCTCGATGCGATTTTAAGTGCCTACAATTGCGTATGATTATTGTAAAACAATTAATGTTATATCCCCTCCCCTTTTTTCAACCCTCCCGCGTTTGTTACGTAATGTACGTGTGTGTATCATTTAATACTGCGCTTGAATTGAATTCATTGCAATTCGACATTTGCAGCGCATTTTTACGTGCGAGAAGTTTGTAGGAAAATTGAAGTTTTGAGTCAATGAGTTCGTAATTAATGCAAGCATTCGCTCCTCGTTCTCGTATCGTAACGGTTCGCATTGTGCTTATAGCATTCGGACAATGAGCGTTTTATTTAAATTATTCGTAGTTGTTAACGTTTTTAGTCCGACGGAATCTTGTTCGACGAACACTTTGACGCGCCATTTAGCTATTTTTTCTCCTTCAGTAATGAATTGTATATTATGTATTATAATACTCTATCTATATTATTATTTGTAAATAGTTCTATACATATTATCTTATTAATAATGACACTATTTTGTTGTAAATAGCTTTATAAATATCTTATTACTAGCGTTAGATTGTGTAAATTAATATTATTAAACGAGAAAAATGGATCAGGCTGGTTTTCGCAGAAGCTTTTTGTATAAATTGTTGTAAATTTGCAACAAATAGCTTTTGTCAGCTTTAAGACGTTGTTTCCAAAGTGCCAAAAACAAGGAAAGTGCTTCAATTCATTAGTTTCATATTTGTTTTTTCATCATTCTTCAGAATTTTTGAAATTAATTGTTTTCACGCCACGTTTTGCATCAAATGATTTATATTTTCGATTCTTTTACTTAAATAATTCAAATTCCAAATTTTTGAACTTTAATTTTCCGACTGACCTGAAACAAGGAAAGTAGATTTTGTTAGAAATCTAAGAGGCTCGTTCCATTATTTCTTCATTAACACCTACGAAACAACGTCTTAAAAACACATAAATAACGTTAAATAATATTAATTTCACAGAAATAATTAAGTATATTTAATCAAATAATTGTTTAATATGTACAAGTATATTTGTTTTTATTTATATTTTATTTTTAGTTATGTAGATATTACGGAAGAAATGAGTAAGGAAAGCGCCTATTGATATGTCAAAAATGGTTCGCGAAGATGGCGCATGGTGGCGCTGCGCGCGGCCCGCATATCGCAGCGCGACGAAGAAAAAAGTCAGCGGCCATTTTGTCGTTGTTGGAAATTTGGATCCGGCCGCAGTCGCACGGCATATTGTCGCCACCGCCACCGCATTCGCATCGAGATTCCGTTCTGCGGGACGGCGCCCGGCCAATCGTGACAATACACCGCACACGGCGATGCGTCTGTGATCATATCTCTCCGTGCAGCGCATCGATTCCAATCGCATCGCCCATCATCGTAATTGTCGAGCGGCGGTGCTGTGTGGTGTGCGCGCGTTACGTCCGACTGCTATGCGTATGCGGCTGGCGTGAGAGGTGTCCGTCGTCGACGAAGTGTTGTTTCAGTTCCTTATCGGTCGAGCGAATCGCGCGAAGAGAGCGTCCAAGTGGACACACGAGTGGTTCGCTGGTGGTGAGCCGGACGGCGCATCGATTCCCGTTTCAAGATGAGTTCCAGAGACGACGAGTACGATTATTTGTTCAAAGGTGAGCGCGCTGGCTGGCTGGCGCTGCGAAATGTTGATTAGATTGACATGTCAGCAAGAGTCAAGGGTCAGCCGAGAGCGTGTAAACGCGAACATGCTGAAGGAGGACAAATCATCTGATCCGAATGTCGACGGCGATGATGTCACTCGCTGTGTAAAAGAATAGTGGGCGTCATACGGCTGCCCGCAACGTCATTCATTGTCATTCCTGGACGTACTAATACGAAATGTTTCGCTTTTTTAGTGGTGCTGATCGGCGACTCCGGCGTCGGCAAGAGCAACCTGCTGTCGCGCTTCACCCGCAACGAATTCAACCTGGAGTCGAAGTCGACGATCGGCGTCGAATTCGCGACGCGTAGCATACAGGTGAGTGTCCGAAATCGGGCCGCGCAATGTAGCGCACGCACGCCAAAATGCTTGTTCCTTGCCCGCTGGCCTAGATTGCATTTGTTTCTTCTTTTGTTTTTGTTTAGGCGTGCGTTTTTTCCCATGGCAACCGCACGTCGTTTGTTTCGGCGTAAACAAGCAAACGCGTCGCGTCGTTTTCACCCAGTGTGCAATTATAACTCAGTTTTATGGTTGTAGGTCGATGGGAAGACAATAAAGGCACAAATTTGGGACACGGCCGGCCAGGAGCGCTACCGCGCGATCACGGCCGCCTATTATCGCGGCGCCGTTGGTGCGCTGCTCGTCTACGATATCGCTAAGCATCTCACGTATGAGAATGTCGAGCGCTGGCTGCGCGAACTGCGCGATCACGCCGACCAGAACATCGTCATCATGCTGGTGGGCAACAAGTCCGACCTGCGTCATCTGCGCGCCGTCCTCACCGACGAGGCGAAGGTCTTCGCCGAGCGCAACGGCCTCAGCTTCATCGAGACCTCCGCGCTCGATTCGACCAATGTCGATAATGCGTTCCAGAACATTCTTACAGGTATGCAGTCACGATTTCATCTCATTTTTGGTCAGTTCCCGAATGGAAACATCCTTTTGAGTGCTGCCCTCAAAAGTTGCTAATGGTGGTTGTTTTTGGAACTAACCTGCATTTTAAAATGGCGGCCATAATTAATGCATTTTCAAACCAATATTCATTGATTTCAAGTTCTATGTGGTTACATGTTATTGAAATGTAGTGCAGTGTAGTTCTATACATAGTTTCTATCATCTTTTTCATAAGTTCTCAGAGGTCACAAGTTGTAGTGAATTTTGCCCTTGCAAATGAAGTGCAGTGTAGTTCGATGCAGTTTCCATTATTGTTACATAAGTTTCCTGAGGTCACATGATATTGCAATGACTTTTAGTGTTGCAAATGAGGTGTAGTGTAGTTTGATACAGTTTGATCCAGCATCATTTACATAAGTTCTCCAAGGTAATATCTTTTCGTAATGAATTTTAACCATCAATGAGGTGCAGTCTAATTCGATACAGTTTCCATCATCTTTTGCATATGATGCAATGACTTCGCTGCATCCTCCACTGTATATCTCTATGTATCTAATAGTAACCAGTCGCTAATTGTATTTTGCATTGCAGAGATCTATCGGATCGTGTCGCAAAAGCAAATCCGTGATCCTCCCGAGGGCGAAATCATCCGGCCAGAGAACGTCGAGCCGATCGACGTGAAGCCAACGATGGGCAGCGACAGTGTGCGCAAGCAGTGCTGTCAGTAATGTAATGTGAATAACTATATTTATTAATATTACTCTTAATATCGGCAAAAACACCCAGACAACAACAAAACCAAACGCAATGGAAATGAAAGAAGCAAGGGGTGCAGGAAGGGAGAAAGAGAGAGGAGGAGAGGCAGGTTGCAAATTGTTGCAACAATTCCAGTACCACGCAGATTTTAGTCCTACTACACAATTTCAGCTGAAACTCGTTGATTTTGCCGTGCACGAATCGAATTCGATCAAAAACCCAGTCAACTCTATGCGCGCGTAGAACGCAGCCATCGCCTACTATTTGCTGTGCGCATAATTTTTAGCCGCGCAAAAAAAACACCACAACTCGTTTCGTTTCATTTTGCCGATTCTCGCGTTGCGAATTCCGGGGGGTGCGAATTGTATGCAACCAACCTCAGGTTTGATATCGTTCCATTACTGCTGCTGTGCAATCCAACTTCAACCATCGTGTGCACCCACGAAACGACAATTCAAACGCTTAAAACGATTGTAAATTTAATTGATAACAAAAATGATGTTTTTCTTTTTCTATGTTTATTCATTATCTATATATAAATAGTAGGAGGTACTATGATTATTATTATTATATACCATAAAGCAAATATTATAAATACATTATTCATATTATATTTAAATCGAACGTGGATGACTCGTTGTTACTTTGTCGAAAATTCTCTTTCCACCATTTTGTTTGGCGGCAAATTCACAGCCAATCGACTTGATTTGGTGCAGGCGACTTGTGTGATTCGCCATGAATCGACCGACTAATTTATGAAGTAATTTAATAAACTAATAGCTGCAATCTGTAATAATTAAAGAAACAACAAAAAAAAACAAACAAACAAAAATTGTACTTGTTCATAAGATAATCGTCAGTATATAACAACAGTGGAGTTTATAGGCTAGGATAGGTAACATTGTTTATATTTTATGGTTGTTATTTCAATATAATCAGATGGATTACTACGCTAAGTATCGATACATTTGGAACTAAAAAAGTAAACGCGACTAAGCGAATTGTGTACAATAATAGTTTCTTTTTAAATGTTTATATACAAAGAGGAGTTTTGATACGAAGCCCTTATCAAACGAAAACGACAATTTCATCAACAGTTGTGTCGTATTTTATGTTCAGTGTAATTATAATTTTAATTCTAATTAGAACTTATGATGTGTATTATAGGCAACCATTATGACACTAATACGGATTTAATCCGGTAGAGGCGCTGATCCCATATCATATGTTATAGATTTTGTTTATTATGTTGTAAACTTTGTGAACAAACATTTAATTTTCAGCTATTTTCAATGTCTTCGCAACAAGTTAAGTGTGTAGAAAGCAACAATGGACCATGGATAAATGATATATGCTTCTGTAACATAAGGTACTATGTAAATGGAATAGTAAGCCAATTTTAACATGTACTTGTTTCAGAATTGTTGATCTGCAAGTAGTGTTAGAGTCTTCACTGCAAGGCAGACAGTAACAGGAGGTGATAATGGGTGATTGAAAGGATTATTATGGGTTGTGAGCCCCTGCAATACTTTGAATGGCCAAACATCTCATCATTCAGGTGCTGCACATTCTTCGCCTCATGTTTGAGGAATGGAACTTTCTTATGGTATAGTATTATATCTTAGTATAAATCTAATTGGTGTGTTAATATGCGTTGTGAAGATAAATTTGTTATTGTTTTCTAATATTTTGTTCTTTTCATTTTTAGAAGATCTTACTATTCACTGGAAGAATTAGAGAAATAAGGTATAAACAATCATCTGATTCCATCTGTGGGTCCAGGTATGTGAACAAAATTTTGCAAATTCTGTAAAATGTTTTTGAAATGAATTGCGCTTGAAAAAGATCAAAATTTTAATTGACATATACACCACCTGATGGCGCAACAATGCTAACAATTCAATTTTTATTGGAGTTGTTTACAAAATCGACCGGCATTTGTTTTTTTCGCGCCATCTTGTAATTTTGTGCTTTTTCAGCGTTGGTCAGTGACGCTCATTAATTAATGTAAAGAAATTGAATAA
>JARJDZ010007953.1:0-13834 GCA_030264555.1 Aleochara sp. GC000083
AGGGCGCCATCGCTCCCGACGTGCCACCCAAGCAAATGTCCGCATGGAGCAATCACGGACACCATCAAATTTTATCACCTGATCAGGTAATAGCCCAACAGACTTCGCGTACAAGAGAGTAATTCGATATTCATTACTTCTTGTAACTTGATGCCACTAAGTCCGGCAGGCTGATGGGACACAATTTAAATTCCGATAATGCCGCGCTCGTAAATACAAATTTTGAATAAATAAGGAACTGTTTGATTGCTCGAGTATAAAACAGAGGAGTTGCTACTGGTTTGGTGCAACCGGCTGGCGTTCGCTCCGACGTTTCGTGCGTCGAAGTCTTAATTGTGAGAAGGCCGCTGATTGTATCTTTGGGAATTGTTTATATTCAGAAGGTTCAAGCCAGCTCGCATACACCAGCCATGCAATGTTCCCGTCAGCGTGTGCTTTAAGTAATAATAATGCGCGCATCGTCTGCACAGAAAGTGACGTCGCACCAATACCGACTAACTTTATTGTAGTTTAGTATTCTTGTGTCTCTTAATGCGAGCGCATCGCTATGGTCGAGTTCGCTCTGAATCCGAACAGTCAAGACAATGTAACCACTCGAAGAGATCGATACCTCACGGACCACATCCGACTAATCTCTGTAATTTCAGAATCACTCGGGGCACACTCATCCCAGCCAGAACGAAAACTCCGTCTATCGAGCGACATACCACACTCCTCAAGACTACTACACGACGAACCAGAGTGTTGGAGCCTCTACGGGCGCAGTTCCTCGATCAACGTGGCAAGGAGAACTCGCGAAGACCCAACGGCAATATGAGGAATTCAATAATCAACAACAACAGCAACAACACCACCAACATCAGCAAGCTGCATCAGAAAAGGAGCCTAAGGAAACGAAGAACAAGTCGATGACAAAAACCTACCATACCATCAAGGATATCATATCAAGTAAGTTCAAGAGCAGCAAGGAATCCGACGACAAGCACAACGAAGAAGCCGGCTTGAACAACGTCACCGAAGAGTTGCGAAAAAGTATGCGGAATGTGGACGACGATGGCGCCGATGATAGATTGCTCAAGAAGACCGCAGGCGAACAGGGCATCTATGGTAAGCCGCGTACTGGAGCTGAAGGTGCGCCCGCATTACTCCAGGCACACCAATATAACCAGCACATTCTGCAACAGCAGATCCTAGCCCAGCAACAACAACATGCGCTGCACCAAAGTTACAAGAACCAGCAGTTGTTGCAGGCGCGTTCACAGGAAATGCTCGCTTCGCGACCGGAAGACTACTACCAGAATCCGTACGTGCGCCAGCAGCAGCAGCAATTAGCAGGTCGCTTCCCAAGAGATCAGTACCTTGCTATGCCAGTGCATTCACCCACGATGGAGGCGAAGGAACGACCTGGTGAACCCATGCGTAGTCCGCAGCAACTAGAACGCGACAACATTCGGCAAAGAAGCTTCGAAGCACGTCGAGCTGCATCCCAACCGCAGCTCACCTTCGAAGATGAGGTCGGGAAAGAGATTCCTGACAATCGACCACAACCACAAGCTCAACCGATGCGACGTGGGTCGCAGGGCAACCTCGTCGAAACCATCCGTGGTTGCGAGGAGAAGGATAGTGACGATGGTGGTTTCACGCGTAAAGATCCTGGACAGAAGGGCGATGAGGACAGCAAGGTGAATACAGCACTCACGGGTGCACCACGTAAACGTCTTGAAGGTGAGATCGGTAAGATTGAAGGTGTGTACAATATTAACGCGCGACAAGGGAAGGATGCGGAGATGCGGAAGAATAATCCGAGTTCTGCAGCCAGCTCGGATTATGATAAGGCTGGGCAGAGTTCGTCAAATGCGGATTCGGGTCGTGGTAGTGCTGCTTATAGTAGCGGTCGAAGACCTGGAGGAATCGACACCAGCAACGAATCAGATAATCATCAAGTGCACAACGGTAGAGACTACAAGGACCTGAATACTACTGGTACGTACAGTTCTCAAATATCCCACTTCTTGTAATTTGTCGTCGGGTTAATTACAGGTCAAGATAACGAGTGGATTGATATCGTGGAGACCGAGTTGCGGCATATCCTAGAACCCAAACTCCATGAGTTATCTCTTCAGGGAAATAGCACCAACATTGCCAACTCGACGTTGAGTGAGAGCATCTCATCCATGACTCCACCATTGCCTCCGTTGTCACCTGGGGAGCAATCTTCGCCCAACATGACGCCACGTAACTCATCAAGATATAAACATAGCAGTTTACCATATGGTAGCAAGCCGGAATATGATGGCTACAAATCCAAAGGAATTAATCCCAGGTGGCTTGCTAATAGTGCGCAGAAACATCGCAGTGGAAAGAAGATTGACCACAATGCAATTTTGCGCAGTAAACAAAGTAATTTCATTCGACAACTAACATTCTCTTAATTTACTAATCCGATACACCTTTTCATAGTTTTTGGTTTGGATGCTGCTGACATGACATCAACAACAACCAGGTCGATGGATTTGGAGTCGATGTTAGATGGTCAAAGCGATTCTGATGGTGATCTCAGTACAGCTGATGCTCGTACAATAAGAAAACAACTCGAAGGATTAGAGAGCATGTATTCAGAGGTAAAATCCATTAATTTCCCTCTTGGTTCATTTTAACGAATAATCATAAAACCAACAGGTTCTAAAACTATTGGGAGTCAAGAAACACAGCGGTCGTTATCAACCATCCGATCCAAGATTCAGCAAGCGACGTTATGGCAGCATGTCCTCACTGCCATCAAGTTCAGTGAGTAGTCGTCCGATAAGAGATAAGCGACGAGCGCATGAAGATAGGAAAAAGGTGCGCGACATTCGTGGCATTAACAAACGATTCCAACGTTTGGAATCACATGTTGTTACTTTAGCCCGATCAGTTGCGCATCTCTCGTCAGAAATGCGCACCCAGCATCTTATGATTCAAGAGATGGAAAACATAAGAAGCGAAATTGCTGCATTGCGCACCCAAACGAACATGATTAACATACGAAATCAGTCCGCGAATCGAGTGATGAACACCTCCAAAGATTTGCCCGATTTGGCGAATCCAACACGAGTCAAAAAGTTGACGAAGTTTTTTGGCGATGAGCCGCCATTGTTGAGATTGTTTTTGAGGAAATTAGGATACGAAGTAAGTACAAATCACCTATTTGTATACTTATATTAAGTTTGGTGGTTTATTTGCTTGCAGAAATATGCAAATATATTCGAAAACGAACGCATTGGAATGGTCGAACTTCCCTATCTCAGTGAGGAGCGACTTCAAAAAATGGGAGTTCCCCTAGGACCTCGTCTAAGGATCATGGAAGAAGCCCAAATTTCCGTTTGCAAGGACAATACATTGTGTATAGTATAAATTTACCCGTAAGTTTTTAACTTTTCCTCATGTTATTCGCGCAGTAATATTTGGAAAATGTTTGCGACAGACTGAAATTCAAAAATAATTCAAATGGCGGCTCAATAATTGTTTAACTATCTAATTTAATTTTAAAACAGGATTAGTTTGAGTTTAAAAGTTGTACATAGTAATTAACTTGTAGTTAATTTATACTGGAACATATAATTAATTTAATTTTAAAAATTAAATTATAAAAAACATGGGAAACAGAAAAGTTCTAAACTGTACAATATTTAATTATTTAAATTAATATTTTACATACAAACAATTAGCTGATAGTCAATTTTATAATGCGGTTAGTTAATCTATTGCCAAATGAACCAAAGATCCACAATTAATCCAATGATTAATTGTTCAATCTCGTTTAATTAATGATTTGGTACTAAACTAGTAGCAATGTATAATATATATCTCATCCATTCAATTATATAAAGGTATAATATTTCAATCGGAAAAATAAATAAGTTGAAGGTGAAGAAGTTCGTTATCGTCAAGTGATGATGTAGTCATAGGCACAAACACCTAATTCTGGAACGATTATAATTGACGTAAAGACGTGCAATTGGTTTATTAACAGCGCAACGACATTGAATGGTAATTGCGATAATTAAAACTAATTTTTCTTTGCTCACTTTGCTCTCTACTGGTTTGACAACGAACAGCGATGAACTGCTGCTATGATAAGATCACACACGTTTGAGTAAAATATTGTGCGCATTAGATTACAGTTTTTATGGTGATAAGATAAATTATAAGTTTAATGTTGCATTGAGCAAATAATTCTCATCAGATTCGCCCAATTGAAAGTGGATTTATCAGATTGATATTATCAATGTTATCTAAATATTTGTTGACTGGTTTAACGCACTGATGTGATAATTCCCAACTTCTTGTAAGGTATGGAATCAAGTACAACGCATTTGGATAACTCCAAAAAGTAAGTCTTCTTTGATTTGCAAGTAATACTTCATTGCATCAATTGCTTCATTGTAATAATCAATATTTATACTTTCTAGGAAAAATTTTGTCTACCTTTTGAACAGCTATCTTCCAACCAATGAGAGAACATGGAATTATGCGATTCCTACGTTCGGATTTGTAAGTTAGAGCAACAAAAATATTTACTTATCACGTACAGTTAGTAACAATTTTCTTATTTCATTGTTTCAGTCATTATCATGTGTTTCTTTTGGAATGTTCATTTCGTTCCTCCATGATATCAAACGAAAGGATATCGTCAATCATGAAATGTATAATTTGGGATATTTAGTTTTGGCTGCTGCTTCATCTATAGAATTATATTATGGACTGACTCATGTGAGATTTTCCAATTGTCTTATCTCCAATCTTATATATTTAAATTATTTTCAGAGAAGTAGAAGGCAATTCACATTCTGGTTAAGTTTCAAAGTCATCGAATTACTTCTTGTGCTCAGTGGAATCATCATGGAATTTTTAAGCAGAGATACCCAATATGATTTTGCCATCAGTGGTATAATTGTTTTCGGTAACAAAATCATTGTTTCAATATGCACTTCATTTGCAAACAAGATTATTTCTAGTTTTAGACACAATACTCATGGGATATGTGATAAAAAGGTCTACAAGGCGTCAAAGAAAAAACGTTGAAAACATCTATGAAGTCCCAAGTGCCAATCAATATTCCAATGTGGATGTTTATTAAGAATAATTTCATACAATAAGACTCGTTTTTGTTAGATCTTAATTGGCAACGAATAACAGTAATAGTTATTATGCTTGTTGCGTTATTTCATGATTATGATTTGGATCACTGGGTGATCGTTAATATTGCTTGTCCTTTTCATCCCCGCAGACAGGAAAATCGGTGGTCGGGAGACAGTAATCCTAGACTTGGAGGCGCCCAGTTTCCAGCGTCCGGAAAATCATTGACGGTGGCAGGACTTCTACGAGCTTGCATTCGCATCATTCCTTATTCGCACTTTAGCGCTGCGAAATACGCTGCAATCTCGGTCTGTTTACAGTGAGAAAAATTGCTGTGAATTCCCAAACGTACATCCACAATGGCAATGCAGAAATTCCTTTGCATCTTTGAACTACGCACCGGAATTTTAGCCTATGCAGTTTTAAATTTGGTGAGTTGTATTGAATTTCTTAAATGGTCATTTACAAAAATTAAATTCTAGATTTATTCTACGTTGGCTGCGATTACACATTTGGTTCTTAGTATGTACGATGATGATCCTGAAGAAGCTGCAGATCAAACTTTCTATTTAGTTGGGAACTTTATTAACATTGGATTTAATGGATCTCTTGCATATGGCACACATAAGGTAAAATTATTCTTGTAATTACAATTGTAACATTTTTCTTGTCTGAATTTTTTTAATTCTAGGAATCTCGTGCGTTTCTTCTTCCGTTTTTGATCTTCGGATGTTTGATCTTCGCAATCGCAACGTTGCTCACATTTATTTTGATTGGCATCAATCCAGTTGCCATTGTCTTCTTGTTTATATTGGGTGAGTAGTCTTAATCTATTTCTTAATTAGTCTACGCATTTCGTTTCCACAAGCAAATCATTTTTCGTTTATCATGAAGAACGCATTTCACTAAAAGTTTTATGGTTTTAGTTATAAGTTAGGATTTTCACAACGAATCTTTGTAGCTTTCGCCTGGTACATTTGGTACGCAGTTTTGAGTCTTTATCAATTAATGGACCCTCATAATCCGAACTATACACCCCAGCAAATGCCATCAACGGTTGTATACGTTGAAGACGCAAAACCTCCAGCCTATTATGAAAATAATGGTGCAGATGCTGTATAAGTCCAAAAAGTCCAAAAAATGGATTCAATTATTAATTCTATAAAGTATTATACAAATTAGCATAAAATTTATGAGGTGTCGTATAAATGGAACTAATCTAACAAAAGTTTAACTCAATGTAATGTTACTCTATACAGATAATAAAAATTATTGTTGGGAGGTCGGAAAATGTTGCTGAGTTTCTCAATGGATCGTTTATCAGCTAGATCTTTGAGTGCGCAACCAAAGAGCGCACGTGCAACGCTTTTTCATACAAATTTAACAAATGAGCTGATAATTAGCAACGATAGCATTTAACACATTGTTGAATCATGCAAAAAATAATAAAACTCGACAGTAAATTGAGCAGTTCCTTGATCATACCAGCGAAAAACGCGCGGAAAGGTTATCGTTGAGGATCACGGATCAGAAGATTTGCTTGTGGTAAATAGGAGAAATGCATTTTTATTTCAGCCTCGGCTCTTGTTGCTTGTTTGTTTGTTTGTTGTTGACTGAATGCCTGATTGCTCAAGTCCTCCCGAGATATAATCCGACGACATTTACTTAGACGCGTCTACCACGAATCTCTGAGCGGCGTTTTTCTTAATTATGTTAGACGCCTCTATTTTTACATCAGCCCCGTTATAAATAGTTCATCAATTATTAATGATACGTGTCGTTCAACTTAAAATAGACGACCGATCTGAATACAGGCACGAAATTCAATGAATTGTATGATTGATTAGTCGATGTCAGCGTGTTTTTTCGTCAAGTGATAAGACAATTTCGACCCGTTGGCATGCATAAACAAAAAACGTTTTGTTTAATTAAAAGTTTGTTGACCATTGAGCGCGCGGTCGCATTTTTATTTCATCTTCTCTTCCCATCACAAAACGCAAGAAAATGAGGAACTATGGCATTTCGAGCGCCAGAAATTCATATCTGCAGTTGCATAACATGTTTTTATTGATTGATAGATGGTGATAAAACTCGATGTGAGTGCATTCATGCATTTTAAGCATTAATATATGCCGCTCATAAATTTGTTTTTGTTGCGCTCATGCATCGGAGAAAAACAAGTATTCCAGCCGCAAATTTTCCACCAAAAAAAACAGCAAAACTTTATGCCATGTATTACGGACAAATTGCGAAGGAATAAACCATCGTTTACTATGGTGTTAGCAACAATCAGTTCGTGCGAACTGTGCGCGGAGAAACGAATGCATCAACAATTTGTTTATAGTAGTTCTGTGTTATTGTTATATTTAAACTAGAACCAGTGATAACTAGGCATACATTCATCTTGTACTCGAAAGAAGTCTCAGCTGTGTCTGGCGCTTGCATGTAAAATTGCATTTCTATAAATACAAACAACAACATAATATATTATAGTCTCTCGGATTCCATCGACCCTGTGCGCCCGTTTAAACGCATTCTTCGTTATTATCGCAATTATTTATATCGCGGCTCATTGCTACCAAGTGTGAACTACACACGAAATCGCATTCGCGTTTCATGGATTTGCTGTACTTGCTGACCGTTTTAATTGACTCTGTATAAGTTCGTCAGTGGCTTTCTTGGAAATCCGTGCGGATTTATAAGAATTCATGTGCGAGCTCGCAGCGCGCGTTTATAATTGTAAAATTATCACGTTGCAGAGTAGCAAATTAAATCTTGTAGCAAAGTTGAAGTGATTGGTTGCACATGTAGCTATAATGATGATGATTGCCAATTTGGCAATTGTTTCTCAAAAATAATTTGCGGAGTGCACGCGCCCTGAAACTTGCAAATCGAAATTGGAAAATTACTTCGTCGGAAGTCGATTCATGGTGTCTGCATCTTAAACAATATTAAGTATGCATCAACGTGCATAAACGGTCTAGACTCTAAACTAATGACATCACAATTCTATTGTCAAATTGGAAAACTACTGAGCCCATAAAATCGTAACGCCAAGTTGTCTTTGGGTGCGTGTTGCCGGATGTGCTTTTTAAAATTAATCATCCGCGCAACGAGATAACGGATTAATTAATTATTCGAAAAAAATATTCGCAAATTGATTGTTGGACCTTCAAACCAGGGTGTCGCAATACGATCTGCTGATTTCGTATTTTAAGCTCGGAAATTATGTTAATTAATTGCTTTTTACAGTTTATTTTGATGATTATGAGTTATGTAAATTAAGTTATTTTTTACAAAATTGAACTACTAGCGATTACAAGTTGTAGTAACCACTGACTTCAAATGTTTATTTATTCTACGTACATTAATCTAATAATAATATGGTAGTAAAAATAAAAATTCTCAAAATATGGTAAAGTTGAACTTGATAACAGCCCGGCCAGGACGCAATCATCACCGATCGTTCGAATAGAAGTCGTACCCATAGATCAAATAGCAACAGATTTTCGGCCGTTTCGGCAATATTCAAACAAACGACGATGACATCGTGGGCCAAGCTAATGAACGACCGATTCCGGCGGTCCATTCCGAATTTAAGCCAAAGGTGGGTCACATTCAGTGTAAACAAGTTATATCGCCGGCCGTTATCACTCGGAAAGCACACGTCGTGGATTCGTCCATTCGTCCGGCGATATCCACGAGGATGCTCCGGGATTAGTAAGTATGGATACCCGACGAGGGGACTCGCATCAAGTTGAGGCTGGCGGGGGCTCCGAGTTCGGGTACAGAATACAAAGTCGTCGCGCACGCTGTCCACATTGAGTACGAGTTGCGCGCGCGAAGAATCTCATTGCATCGCTGGTCACAATCAGGATCGGTGCGCAATGCTATGACGGGATTGAAGTTATTGGAGCCTTAAACGCACCATACAATCCAGTCCAGTCCAGCGTGCGCTTTTAGTTTCTCCGTTCTAATTGAAGTTAATTGTGCTACCATACTTCGGACTGAGTTTGTCGACTCCTTCGAGTTGTAGTGCGTTTGTTGGTGAGCACTTAGATTGGTGCGCGTTGCCGATTTCTAAACGAATGTGTGCGGACGTCAACGTACTCGAATTTGCGGGTGCCGTATATCGACGAGTTTCCCACGATCTGCAGTTCTATAGGTAAAAACCGTTTTTAGGTGTTTAAATTCAAATTCTGTACTAACTTGTCGTTCATTTGCGTTTAGATGGAATATGAAAAGACAAAAGTTTTTCTGGTTCTTCTCTGCATTGGCATGGCCGTTGGCTTTCCCTCTGAGCATCAAATGTTCATTGAGGCAGCGATTAAAATCCAGTATTGCGGCACGCAATTAGCGAATGCCATCTCGATTGTCTGCAAAGGATACTATAACACTTTCAGTACGTGCGCAACTTTACCAACTTTCTCGCAGCAATATTCCGTTCTAATTGAGTTCCTTCTTTGCTTCCAGTACCATCAGGGACAACGTCTCGACCGTTTCTCAATCCTCAGGAAGCCAAATCAATGCTGCGTCGAAGACGACGTGGTGTTACTGCCGAATGCTGCTTGAAGTCGTGCACGTACGCTGAGTTGCGGACCTTTTGCGCCTAGTAATTTCCGCGTAAAGTGGCGAATCATAGTTAATTGTAACGTTTAAGAATGTGATATCAGAGGCGGTAACGAGTTGAAAACCATTACTAAATTAAGAGTCATGAGAAAATTGCGTTAAAGCGTGCACGACGAGATTATCATCTTCGAGGTTCTGCCGACTTGCATGTCGACTTGTATCTCACTTATATGTAAGTTAGTCGAAGACAAAATAAGGAAGCCAACTATTACAATACGGCTCATGCATTGAACGATTTATGGCTTACCTTATTAAATATATATACTTTCTAGTCATAATCATTGATGAATATTTAATACGAAAGAATTAACTGCTAGTAATGCATGAATACGGAAGTGGAACTTGATCAAAAATGTAGCGAACGGACAGCAAAGAGATTGTACAAGATGTTAAGTTTCTTTTCTCAAAAAACACGTGACTAGATTTAATTAACTAAATATTATGTAGAAAAATTACGGCCATCAAATTGGCAACTCATCTCATTTTGAACTGTGTTATAATTTATAGTATAATTACTAGTTAGTAATTAGTTTACTGTTATCATTCTCTGTACATATGTATATTTTAGTTGAAACGCCACCGCGTGGTGAATATATTGATGGCCTTGTGATAGGGAATAGAGCTTGTAAATGGAAGAGTTCGAATGGCGCTTGTGTGCGAATGAATTTTTATGATCAGCAGTCTAATTAGGAGTGCAAAAAATAAATAACCATTGAAGTAATCATCGGACTACATTAATTGGCTGCTATATTATCCATTCGTTGCGTTAATGCGATATTGATTTGATAATGTTGTCGCCTGATATCTTGTCTCCATGCACACAGCGGACCACGGGCAAGCGCTTATCATTTTCGTCGTCAATTGATAATTCTACATACATTTTACTTTGACCCTATCGATTTTGTCTAGAATGCCTGAGTAAAACGTAGAAAGCGCAAAGAAATGTTTCTCATTCAAAATTGTTATCATTAATACATTGCCTAAGCTTTAACTTTATTAGGAAGCAAAATTACACAATTACCTACTAACACCTAATGTTGTTGTTCTTCTGATTGTAATGATAATATATAAAAAAATCATTGCATATTGTTACATACATATTAACGATATTGTAAATGCAATTGGGGGATAAATTATTCATTTCTATAAATGCAAGTAGGTGGTCAATTATTTCATTATTCTTTATGGATATTATTTGGCCATTGTATGAGCCTTCACAGCAACCTCAAGTAACTACAAGTAGTAAAAGACAAATTGTTGAATATCCTGCTGCAGATTGCAAAATAATCTTAAATTTAATTTTTGTAGGCATTTTATCCGTTACTGGCTCTTTCTTTGTTCAAAGAAAATATACATGCATCATTCAATTATTGATCTAATTGTAAGTAATTTTAAATTTAATTTAATTTATTTATTTGCTTCAATCTTGTTTGTTGTTTAGTTTATTTTAATACTAATTGTGGTAATTATTGCATGTTTTGGGATGAAATGTGTTTTATTGCTGGTATGATTGAGATCATAGGCAGCTGAACTGTGCAGTCCTACTAAATAATGATAAAAACTTGCCCGCGACATAAATTAAAAATTAATTTTTGTTTGTTCTTAGATCTTCAGTTTCTTTCATGTTTTCTTACACTTTATGGCTTGATTTTCTTGCTAATACTCGTGGTTGAAGCAGAATCAAACCGTGGCGGGAGAAAATTATTCATTACTCCCCGTGTATAGTTGGTTCGGTGAGAGTTGGTTTTATTACAACTAAGCCAAGTTTCAAACCACAGGAGTAAAGTATCACTTTACTCCCTCTACTATCAAACCTTACTTCCACCGTGGAATTGACATGTTGACACGACGCGTGGAGGGAGTAGGTCTGGAGGTAGCGCTACCTATTCTTGCCATGTAAATTTTTCGTTTGGCCTTCAAAGCAGGTTTAGAGGTCTTTTTCTGTCATTTACTGTCATTTTGAGATTTCNTTTTAGCACACTACTCCGACGCCACTGACTGAGCGACCACGAAGAACCTTTTATGACCCTTATGTAAATAGACACTTTTTCGAGTTAGCGCTCTCTCCAGACATTCTCCCTCCACGACACGACGCCATTTTTTTGGGAATTTCCAATATTCCACAGAGCAATGTGAATATACTGTTAACAGTTTATTGTCTATAAATACACTGAACAAATATTTCTTAATATATTTTATTAAAACATTGTGTATTCTGTTGTCTTCACTACATGTTTGAGGTACTAGAATTTGTGGTGCCTGTGTGGAAGCATCTGAGGACATTCATGGACAGCGGTGTGTTCCATAGTTACATTATCTCTGCCATAGATATATCTATGGTGTGTTCTCATGGTAATATATGAACAATTGATATCCATGAAGGCAATATATGATTGAACTTCTTTTCTATTTCTTGTTTCAGAACATGCAAGTATTTTGTTTCTAGCAGATGTTGGAGGAATTTTAAGCTGTAATGGATGGAATGATACCAAAACATGTAATTCGTCCCTGTAGGTTCCTAGTGGTATTGTATAAACATGCCTGTAAATGAACAGGTGAATGAAGATGCTCTGCCACTGTCTACCATCAGCAGATCAAAAATCTTGGGAAAGATTGTACCTGATATGATGTACATTGGCAACCTACACCCCAAGACAATCCTGAAGTGCTACAGGCTTGTGAATTGGTTAGAGGAATAAGTTGCCAGGGAGGTATGCACAATGGACCCACCACAAGATGCTTTAGTGCAGATGGTTGTACTCTCCACCCTACTGCCTTGAATCTAGATCTACAAGGTATTGTATAAATAATTCATTCCTATGTTTAATATGTAAGCAAATTTATCATTACAGAATCATCATGTTTTCTTGTAGAATTTTGAGCTACATTGGTGTGTATAACAGCTGCTGGTTACTTAAGCGGGATCGCACACTATGCGAGTTTCTACGCAGCGTACTCGCTACCTGCAGATTCGGATCTGTTTAGGACCCAACACCCGGCCAGGCACAATAGAAAAATATACGCCTTTGGTGTGTAAAAGTGCGTACGCCACTACCCAATTCATTCTGATATATTCAATATGTGAGCAATTAACAATTTATAGAATGTGTGGAAGATGAAGAATCAGCAGAGCATGTCTTCTCCTATTGTCCAGCGCTAACAAACAATAGGCAGCACATCTTGGGAAAGACTGTACCTGACATCATCTTCATCAGGAAACCTACACTCAAACAGTTGCCAGGGATGTGTGCCCAATGGGTCCACCACAAGTGACCTAGGTGCAAATAGATGTACTCTCCAGCCTCTTGCCTATAATCTACATATACAAGGTATTTTATAAACAATTCTATTCCATATATTCAATATGTGAGCAATTGACCCTACAATGTTTATTTTTGCAGAAATATGGTTGTGCTATTTAGGATCTGCAACCAACATTGCAAATTTTTGATTGTTATTCATGAACTAGGTGTAACAGCAGCTGATTTTCAAGGTATTGTAACAGCAATTCATTCCTATTTATTCAATACATGAGCAGTTAACTTACAATTTTTATTTTTACAGAAACATTGTTGGAGTATTTATCAGATGTAGAAGAAATTTCAAGCACCATTGCAAATTTTTGATTAGTTTCCAACAGCTGCTGATGCTAAAGGTATTGTGGTATCAATTCATTCCTTTATATTCAATATGTAAGCAATTAACTCATTATTTTTACAGAAATATATTCATATAGTGATATTGAGTATCATATGTTGCGATTTTCGCGAATTTTTCAAAGACTTATAGGCTTAGTACATTTTTGCACTTTTTCAACAATTGTTCAAGATTGTTTAGAATTGTTGTTTAAATCTTTAAGGGAATAATTCTGAATGAAACGCAACAAAAATTAGTCAAAAAGTCCCATTACTTTTCGAGGTATTCAACTTTGAAGAATGTTGCGATTTTCGCGAATTTTTCAAAGACTACAGTCTTAGTACATTTTTTGCACTTTTTCAAAAATTGTTCAGGATTGTTTAGAATTGTTGTTAGATTAATTAAGGGATTAATTCTGAATGAAACGCAACAAAAATCAGTCAAAAAGTCC
>JARJDZ010007956.1:0-14962 GCA_030264555.1 Aleochara sp. GC000083
AGTGCTCACACTGCTTGGAGATGATTGCCATATGTTCCCTGCTACTTGAAATTCTCCATATTTATTGAACAGACTCCAAGAAACATGGAAGATTCTAAGAAAAATTATGAAATACATTATCCCATATTGTATTCATTGAATTAAATTGTTAAACAATACCTTAAGAGACTGCTGCAGAGTGGTCATACTGCTTGGAGAAGATTTCCATATGTCCCTGGCTGCTTAAGTTCTCCATGTTTGTTGAAGACTCCAAGAAACATGGAAGATTCTAAAGTATGAAAAATTATGACATAAATTATCCCATATTGCATTTATTGAAATAAACAGTTAAATAATACCTTATCAGTTAAAAAGTTTCAAAGACTATTGTCTTGGTACAATTTTGCACATTTTCAAAAAAGTTAATTTAGTATTCAGCAAACATCATAACCTTCAGTTACTTACAGAATCCAATATAAACTGCTTAAACATAAAAATTTAAAAGAATAATGGTAGATAACAAATAAAGATAAATGATAAATTATTTCTAAAATGAACAGAGGCACTAATGTAATATTTATGATAAACATATGTATCTAAACTGATATTATTTTCAATGTATGTGTGAACGGTGTTTCTAAAAATAGATAACTCTCCACGTTACTGAAGCCTGTTGCGTTCATAATATCAGAAACATGTAATTCAATGGAAACTTAAACACTTATCTTACTAGACCACATTGTTCATGTTTTACGAAATTTTGCAAGTTGTGCAGTAAGTAAACAATATGGTTGTTGGTAGATTAGCACTTGTAACAGGTATGGTCATGAAACAATTGATAGTTTAAAGATGCAAAAATATATTATCAATTTTCTCTAAGGAGCGGCATCCGGAATTGGAAAAGCAACATGTTCTCTGTTAGTTAAAAACGGGGCAACACTAATCGCGGCTGACCGAAATCCCGAAGGAGTCGCTCATTTAGTGAAAGAACTCAATCAGCTACCCAATAACACCGACATCAAACATACAGGTTTATCACTGGATGTCAGTGACGCCGAGAGCGTGCGAAATGCCTTGCTAAAAATACTGGAGCATCATGATAAACCACCATCAATTATCATTAATAGCGCTGGCATTACCCGTGATAATTTCCTTTTGAGCTTATCTGAGAGTGATTTTGATGAAGTCATCAACGTTAACTTGAAAGTAAGTTTAAGCGACTATAACGAAAGTTTGCCTAATTTTAAGCACTGCTTTCAAGGGCACATTCTTAGTTACACAAACATTTGCTGATTCAATTATTAAACATGGCCTTAAAGCGGCATCGATAATTAATTTGGGTAGCATAATTGGCAAGTATGGAAATATGGGTCAAAGTAATTATGCTGCAAGTAAGGCCGGAGTTGCATTACTCACCAAATCAGCAGCAAAAGAACTTGGAAAGCATGGGATTCGATGCAATGCTGTTTTACCGGGATTTGTCGATACTCCCATGACGCAAGTCGTGCCAGATAAAGTTAAGAATAAGTTTCTGCCGTTAATTGGTTTGGGTAGATTTGGAAAGCCAGAAGGTAAGACATTCATTAGCTGACTGCTTGCTTACTAAATGGGCACATTTTTTCAGAAATTGCTGAAGTGATTGCATTCCTTGCATCAGAAAAAAGTTCCTACATTAATGGCGCTAATATTGAAGTTACTGGTGGATTCTAAGTAGTTCCAATTGACCTTTCTGCTGTATAAACTTATTTTTGATAATAACAAAAGAATTACCTTTTCAAATGTTTGCATTTCTTGCTTGAAATCCTTGACCATCCAGCTTCTTCTGGTTTTGAAGGAAAGAGCTGCTTTTCCACTTGGAACTACTTGAAGACCATGACCAGATGCTATACTTCTTGATGTCAATCACCATGGGTGCTAGTGGTTGACTTCGCTGCATCTGATTGTATGCTTGATCATCTCTTCCTTCAGCATGAAACTGAATATAAAACACAATGTTTATGAGTATTTATATGCTGCATGCTAATATTATATATTTGAATTACCATTCCGAATTGTTTCTTTTCCTTCACTTGTAATTTTGGAGGCACAAAAAAAGTACAAACAGAACGAAATGCTTTTTGGGACATTAACAATTTTCTAGGTTATGTTCTGAAAACCGCTTGTGCTAAAGTCAGTGATACCCAGAGTTTCGTTATTTGAAAAACACAACATGAATTTTTAAATCGAACACTATTAAATGGAATAATTGAAGAAAGATTTTGTTTGTGGATCTACTTTATATAAAATCACCCAATATAAATCAAATATTAATGACGATTTTCGAAGACAACATGAGTATTGTAGGTGATACTCTGTATGTTTAAGAACTCTAGCCCTTTGCTAATATTTAAAAAAATCATAAAATTTAAATAAAACGGCAAATATTCTTTTGTTAAAGTATAGTTAAGCTCCTCTATTTAATTTTGTAATAGCCAGGCATTATTTTAATATGCAACAAGCAATTCTATAAATTATAATTGAATCTAGACAAGATAACATATGCAAGAAAATTGAATAACTTTTTAGGACAAATTCTAGCATAATTCTCTTCTATATTTCTTTGTTTCAAACACAAAATAATTACAAGCTCATCGTATTTATATATAAACTGCATTACTAGTAGAAAAACGAACATTTAAAATTAAACATTTTCGTATCAATTCTTATATCAAAAACACAATCGGCAACAAATTTGAAATTTAGTTCGTATTGTACACAGCGAATTTGCGCTTCATCGCAAATTTTACAATGCTGATGCTACTATTGGCACGAAACCGTGCACAACATACGTTGTTGAACCTCTTCGCTTTTCTAATATTATGTACATTTTCAAGTCAAGAAATATACACAAATAAAATTGATTTCTTTGGAAATCTCTCGTTTTTATGCATCGTCAATGCGATGGCAAATCAATAATAATTCATTGTCTACTAAAACTAATCAGTTAGTAATTCAGTACTAAATGCAAGCCAAATTGTTAGACGCACGTATCAATTTCGCTCAAAATCATAAAAAACAATCTATAATAGAATATTTGAAATATCAAAACATGATGTAATTCAAACAAAAATGACTCCACATGCATCCCCATTTAACGTTGATGCAAGGAGCACGCTGCAATATTCGTTATTTACAATCGTAAACAGATGCAGAATACGTAATTAATATTAATTACATCATTTTGCGCTTATAGATAATATGTTTGCAAATATTTATCTGCGATTATTTATAAATAGGTTTGATGCTTAAGATGAATTAACATATTATTTACAGCAGTTAGATTTTTGTTTGGATTGAGATTAGTGTCATGCCTAATTTAGTCAAAACTTTGCATTTTGCAATTAATTAAAATGATACTAATGTAGTAATTAATAAGACGTATAATACAACGAGTTTGCTAAAATTTACATTAGCCATTAGTTGTCATTTGTTACAATTGTGAGGGCAAAAACATGTTGTATGCGTTAAATTAAGAGGTTTGCACATTAAAATACGTTCGCTGAAGAGTATTGCTTCGGTCGTAGTAACAAATCGCATCGGTGCTTCGATTAACAATCATTTTAGATAAGAACATTACAGACGCTACTGGAATTTAGCACATCGTCCAGCAAATCAACTCAATAGCAGACCATTAAAATAAAGCTTTGTATTTAGCTCGTCTCTATCTCCTAGATTATTTATTGCAATCGTCCGTCCGTTTTGCGGCGACTTGCACAACGCAAATTAATTTCCATATAAAAATTTGTAGCAACAGTCATCGACGATCCGATCCATATATCAAATTACATCATAGCAAGTCTTTATCTTGAGATCGATTCTAGTGAACTATATCATAGTAAATTCGTGTCAAAATTTCCACCGAAAATATTTAGATCTAGAATTTTCCAAAACGAGTCCAATCTATGAATGGGCGAATTTCGCGTGTATTTACGTATCCGTACGTGCAAGTGACATTTCCTTACCACAGTACTCCAGTCGTGGCGGCGATTACGAGGAGACCGAGAAGAACTCCTGCAATCGCCGCACCGTGGAGCGCTCCAGGAGGCAGAGATCGAAATCGAACGTACGTGCAGACACCTCGTATCGGCCCGTCTCAGCGATGAGCTTGACGACCTTCTGCAGCTCGGTGTTGTCCTGCAGAGACATGATCTTGTGCTGCAGCTCCTGGAGAATGCGCATGTAGTCTTCGGGGTTCTCCTGGCCGCTTTCCTCCACGTCGACTGGGCGACTCGTGCTGAGATCCAGGTCCTCCTTGGCTACCTTCGCGTCGGGCTCGTCGTCGTCAGGTGACAAATCGCTGCGACGTTTCCGCTTCTTCTCCTCTTTCTCCAGCTTCTTCTCCTTTTTCTTCGACTTGTCCTTCTTGGGTTTCTGGAGCATACTCGCTGTGTCTACCTTTGGCTCCGTACTTGGTGGAGGTGGCGCGACCACCGGAGCTGGAGGCGGAGGTGATGGTGGTTTGTAGACAACCGGTGGTTCGATATCTTTGGTGGAACTCGCCGACGAATTCGAGTTGTCGTTTTCGACCTCCATGGGCGGGAACTTCTTCTTTTCGTGCTTGGGGCTGGAAAATAGACCTGGATCGTATTTCTTGTCCACCTTCGATTTGTGCGAGCTCTTATCACGCTTTTCCTTATCTTTCTCCTTGTCGCGATCCTTGTCTTTTTTCTTGTGCTTGTGCTTGTCTTTCTTCTCCTCCAGTTTGGGCTTATCGTTCGACTCGATAGAGTCTTTCACATCCGGTTTTGGCGGGACGAGCTCTTTCAGCTTCTCCTTCTTTTCCGGCTTTATCGTGGGAGGCGGTGGTAATGGTGGCATTGGACTGGCTTCTTTTTCGCGCGATATTGAAGTCAGTTTTGGATCCTTGCTCTTGTAATCTTTATCTTTGTGCTTTGCTTCATAATCCTTGTCCTTGTCGCGTTTCTTATACTTTTTATCATCTTTCTCCTTGTCTTTTTCCTTATCTTTGTCTTTGCGCTTTTCCTCTTTGGATATCTTCATTTCGGGCGGGCTCGGAGGTCGTTTTGGACTCACACGAACCTCGGAACGTTTTGGACTCGGCCTTCGTGACGTGGGGCTTGGTGAACGCTTGGGTGATTTGTCACGTTTCTTATCCTTATTGCTACGTTCATGTTCTTTGCTGCGCTCTTTGCTCTTCTCTTTTTTGCGCTCATCCTTGTCGCGTTTCTCTTTATCCCGATCCTTCACGGGACTCTTATTCTTCCGCTCCTTATCGATCAATTTCTCCTTCTCTTTGTCCTTCTTGACGGGATCTTTGCTGGGCAGCTTCGGTTCTGGTGTTTTCGTTCGCTTAATTGGAAGGCCAAACAGTGAATTGAACGTCCACGACTCTTTGGAGTCTTCGATTTTGCTTTTATGCTTTTTCGGCTCGATAGAGCCGCCTAATTTTGGTTTATTTAGTAATTGCTGCTTTGTATCAGAATTCAACTTGGTTTCCGATTCATTTGAACTAGAAGAACTCACAACCTACAACCACAAATGAATTGTTAATGCCATAATATAGAAGAAATGTTATCATTACATACCATACCACCTCCTTTTATTAGTCTATGTTTAAACTCATCACCAGGATCCTTAAAAATATACCTTTCCTTTTGCAATTTGTGCACTGGTGGCCCACTGGTCTGCAAGCTAAGGTCATAGTTGAACTTAATTTTCTTTGGTTCATCTTTGTTCTTCAAATAAATATCTATCGGCAAGTTGAATCCAGCATATCCAGATTCTTTTAATGAGTATGGAGGCTCTTTGAAGACTGAAATCACAGGAATTAGATTGCAGATCAACAACAACTAATCATACTAACCTCTCCTTGGCTTGGGAAATGTTTCATGCAGATAAAAGACGACTTTCTCAACGAAATTACTAATATCAGCACCGTCACAGCCTCGCACAAAAACCTCCCAATCATGAGTAAAACCTTCTTGGGTGCGCTTCGTGCGTAAAGACGCTTCATGCCCGATTTCAAAGTTGATCCGCACAGACATGTTGGCGTCCCACGATTGCTGCCGGTTAAAGGTAATTCCTCCTGGCAAGTTATTACATTGCACACTATTAAAAGTCCGCCAAAAGGTGCCAATACCAATCAGAAAAACGAAGACGCCGAGGAGTATTTACTTTAACCTAGTTCCGCCGTTGCTTTTGGATCACATAGCCACAATAAATTTCTGCCTGCATTTTTTCACATGGAGTGCGTCCACTGTTTCCAACAATACGCCCACTTTCATTCATAAACGGATTAATTACCAGCCGAAGAATTTGTTTGAGCCGCGACGAGAATAACAACAATTTCGCATATAAACAAACGCAAATCTGAAAACATTTGTCAGTCAATAAATGACAGCAGGGGAGATGCGCTGTTGTCAAATGTGGTATTGGTCCGTAAAGTGCTGCCCTCTTTTTTATATTTGCAAGCGTAGAGGGAGTAAAGACTTTACTCCCTCCAGCGAAACTTCAATTATTTACATACAATTTATGATTTGAAAACTGAAAATTCAATTAAATATACTGCGTTTTACTCAATTAAACATCTTTGCTGATTTTATAGATTTTATAAGTAAATATAAAATAATAACAAACCGTGTTGCCAACATTTTTTATATCATAACCTAACTTTTCGGTTACTAAGGTTTTTAAGTTTTGAATTTCTTAGAAAAGCAATTATTTTATCTTTTTAAAACAATTATGGAGCACTTAGATCCCAAACATTATCTTTGCACAAAACCAGTTCACGTGGATACTTACTTCAAGGAATTTCATAAAAATCTAAATGACCTACATGGAATTTTGAATGAGAATGATGATCGAGATGTTTTTGGTATCAAAATTACTGAAGAACAACTATCCTATTTAAAAGAGACATGCAAGTAAGTTTGCAAAATCATATTATATTTGTATGGTACCTAATGCTGTTCAAATTTCAGTATTGACTCTTTGAAAATAGCAGATGATATTCCTCAGGTTGATGACAAAACACAATTATGGAATGTTACAACTTTGGATTACCAGGACACATTAGCAACAATGCATTTACAAACAAGCAAAGTTAAGCAAACCCAGGAAAAACTAACAACATCAATATATGGACTTCCCAAGGAAAGGGTTGGTATGTTCTTTATGTAAAATTGCTATGTACTTAGTTTAAATTTTATTAGGATACATCAAAAAATTCAGATTCATACCAAGAGGACTTGGAGCCTTTCAAAGATTCAATCTACACAGTTCGTCTGTACAAACCAATTGGTGCACAGAAGGGTTATCCATTCATTTTGAGGTACATACATGATATTGCCTTATTAGGCAGTCATACACTGGCACAACTTAGAGATAAATTCAAATGTGTCCAAGATTTTGGTGCTACAAGAGAACTTGAATCACCCAATGAGATAAGATTGTTTGATGTTAAGGTAATTTCTACTTAAATGCTTTTAAAAGAATTGAAATACTGAAAATTATATTTATTAGGATCAATATCCATCTGGATTTATCTTCATTGAGGATTGCTTCTATAATGATATGAGGCAACCAGATTCAATTGATTATTCTGAAGTTATTCTGGCTTGGGCAAAGAAGAAACAGATTGCTCATTATAAAACAGCAAAAATGGAGGAGGTATAACAACTTTGTTATAATTTATACAAAATATTAATGTCGTTTATTTATTACAGACGAAAATATCCGACTTGAAGATCCGAATAGGATACCCGTATCTTTATCAACATCAGTCGAATTGTGAGCACATCCTTATCTTCACTGATGTCCGGCTTCTTCGAGTTGACGAAGAGCGTCATTCCCTAGCATATCCATACTCATTGAGCGTTAATAGTTTCAATAATGTCACATGCGTAATGTGCCGCTTTAATTACGCGGAATTTGTCGTCACGAACTCCGATAGACACATCTACAAGTACAATTATATGTGCAAGTCGTGTGTGCTCTCGTACGATTATAAAGACGGCGAGAAAATCGGCTCATTCAATTTGTATCCTCATTATCATTTGAAGCCGCACTTTTAGTTCTCCGACTTGCATAAACAGTTTCCATATTTGTTCACAAAATTGTCTATTTGTGGTCCAAGCAGTTAGGAGATTGCCTCCAGCAACAACGAATTGAAAATTATACATTGCTTATCGCTCTCGTTATCGGAAAATGGCGCTAACGTATAATTACAGAGCGATCCGCTGCTTCATGGCATGCATTAAGGCTGTGAGGAAAATTACATATTCAAAGATGCCTGATAACGATCACCCATAATTTCTTAATATCCAACAAGATTTCGAGCGTGCTGGATGTGGATGAAACCATTATTCATGTCCTTAACACGAATGCAACGCCTACAAAGCATTTAAACGATTTAGACCGAAGGTGAAACATAATATGAAAAAATTATCACGAGGAATGTTACATATACAGCATCCCAACATCGTATAACCGTTATATTTTCGTTTTTCTCGTTTTTTTGCACAGTTGCGTTTAACAATAAGTTTAAGGAATTTACATCGTTATGTTTTAATAACAAGAAATATATATGAAACTTCTGACGTCACTGGTAACATACAAGATTAAGATTATATTAGTAAAGTGTTTGGTATTTTTATGTCATTTTTGTTGAGATATATCAATGCCCCTTGGCTATTTCCCCTGACAATCGGACAAAAAGCCAGGAAAATGATTCGATCTCTAAAAGCTTTCGACAAAAAGCGCGCAACGCGCATCACTTTCTCTTTTATTGTAATTCCTCCGATAAAACACTCCGATATCGACGTTATGAGTGACATTAGGCCGCATATGCACGAGATTTACTTTCATTGGCGTCTTAAAGCTTTGAAGAACGTGAGCGCTGGATGTTTTACACCAGTTTCAGCGATTATTGCCCAAATTTACAAGTCAAACGACCTGCGTTATTATGTCATTCCACAAAAAATCCACTGAGTCTTACCGCAAACTTGTTAAAAACTTAACTATAAACTTGATTTAATTAACCCCTTATTGTAAAGCCGAAAATTTCAGGCTGAAATTCTGAATTGAATGATGTAATTTTATTAGCGCTGATCAGTCATCGGAATTAACAAATTAACTAATTATGCATGCTCTTGCGCCCTCAATTTGCAATTGCGTCCAATTCACCCACAAAGAAAAACTCGATGCAATTAGCATTCTCGAGCGCGTTTGTGCAGATGATCCGCGCTGATAATTGATGGCTTTCGTTGCTTTTATGGAGCAACGTTTCCTAAATCCATGTAATTTACGAATTGATGCGGTCGCAATTGCAATTTGCTACTGTTTAATGCTGCGCTTATGTCATTTATCAAAATCTTCTTTCCTGTGTCTCAATGTCTTGTTATATTTATACTACCTACTCTATCTAAACCAAGAAATTGTTTGGTTTCAACTTTGTAAACTGCAATCAATGAAGTTATGCTAACTGTTTAAAATCTGTTGCAAGTACTTCATGATTGCTTCAGAATTAATCTGTGATTGTTGTTATTGAAAAAATGTATTAAGTTTTTGAAATGATACTTGTGGGGTTTGTAAAACTGAAAAAATTAGCCTCGATTATGTATGGAACGCATGGAACGTTCATGTAGATGTGCACGCACTGAAGGAAACCTTAACTACACAGTAACTAGCAATAAGTTTATATACGGGATTAAAGTTTGTTGTTGCGATACGGCGCTCAGTCGATTCCCGGCGTTGTCCTAGTGAGCATCGCGAGTGGCGGGCCGCGAGATTCGTTCTTCCCATTCGTCGTTGCCCATCATCCGCGTTGGTTCATCATCTCCCAGCAGCAACAGAAGAAGCCGAGCGCGCCTACGCTCCTCGACGAGAAACTATAGCGTGAAAGTATCGAAAAGCGCACAATGCATCGGTAAATCATCGGAGGACACTCTTCGCATCGCCTCCGAGTGGACGATCGTCGCCTTGGAAGTTTTGTGGGCTAATTAGGTAAGTCATTGTGGACGCAATGCGCGACGATTCTCTTATCGCCCATTCCGGATATTTCGCAGAATGATGCGTCGAGAAGTGTGTGTGCTGCGTGCAGAGGAACATTGTATTGTGTGCGTTCTTTTTATCATTTTTCCTTCCGCTCAACTGTCTGAATGGGCGCGTGCGATGCGCGCACTATTTTCGAGAGCAAATTTCATGCTTTGCTACCATTTCTAATGGGAAGATTCTTCAAAAGTTTTCATTCCACAACTACAGACTATTAGAAGCTTCGTTTGAACTGCTGCAAGTTGAGCAGTTACACAATGCGATCGTGGAAATTGTCTGCATGTGCTAATAAATTATTAATTTAAGTTGTTTGTAAACTAAGCATGCCTAAAGTGCTAAAATGAGTGATTAATGTTGGACAGAAGTGCAGCAATGGCATTGAGCGTTGAAAACAGCAGCGTACGCAATCATCATGCGTAATTAAAATGAAAATTAAAACTTTAGCACGCTTATACTTGCTAATCAGTTGTTGGATGCAGTTTTTTTCTTGCTTGATGTTTCAACATGCGCCATCCATTTTGATCAAATTTGTTTCATATTCTGTACACATTTCTTAAACAATTTCAAAAGTTGTTTTGCAAATTTCAACTGTCAGTTGTTATTCGTTGGTTCGTTTTCTGGTATTGAAAACAATTGTCTCACTGGAACAAGAATAAAAACTCATTTTATGACTGTGAATTTTTTTTTGTTGATATGAAACTTTTAATTGAAATTCGTTAATGATACTTGAACTATATAAAATTATCGCGTTGACCTATTTTGCATAGAAACATCTGCTTCGCGTTTAGATTCAAAACGGAACCATTTCGTATTCGTTATCAGCTTATTATGAGCATGTTAAACTAGTTCTTTGGCGTTTTGATTTTGATTTTGTGATGCGCGCATTATGCAACTTGGATAACGTTGATTGTATTGAGATGTTCGTTGATCGGGCGCAATAATGCGTCAATTAACCTCGATATTTATTCAATTAGAACGAGCCTCATGAGTTACTTTATAAACAATCGCCGAAATCATTCGAAATTCAATTCAGAAAGTTTCAAAATCAATCTCTCAAGAACTGAAGATATCTTTTATCAACTTCTCGTTGAAGTAAGTTTTTTGAAGTAATTGTATTGATGAATGTAAATTCGTTGTTATTTCTTAACTAATTGTTTACTTGAAGTTTTGAGATTGTTGATTTGTAATATTGATGAATACAAATTGTTGTCATAGATTAAATGGAAATGGGTTCTTTTTGGTGGAAGGAATGCTTCTGGTTGGTCCTCCTCATCGTTTTTCTTGGAGTTTGTAATGCTGATCCTCCACCTCCAGCTCCAAGATACACGGATCGAGATCGAGATGATAATACGAATATTCGTCCTTCAGGGTAAGTAAAATTAATTGCCAAGAATGCTAAATGGAACAATAATTGAAATAAAGCTGCCACAAAATTACAAACATTACAAACATTCTTCACACTTGGTATTTAATCTTCTCATATTTCATCACCAAAAGAAAAACGAGGAAATATGTCACAGAAATATTTGCAACATTAGGTTAGATGAATTTGCAATGATTGTAGACATTGAAGAGCCATGATCATAATCGCATTGTTATTGCTGGTTATTGCAATCCGATTCAATAATAAATAAATACAACACTTGCAAATGCCCGAGAAGAGGATGAAATATGAAGCACTTCTTCTGCGCCAGAGGAATGATTGCGGTTTAATCGCGTTCGACGTTATCGTATCGCTCCTTTTCGTGCGATTATTCCACTTGCGCATATTGTTTCTCGAAGATTCTTATTTATTGATGGTCGAATGGCGGTTTTCGTGGGCGTTTCGCATGCGCACAACAAACTTTACATAAATTCCAACGTACTTATCACGAATTTACTCCCAGTCACTAATAAATTATATAATTTATTGCAAAAATATTACTTTTGTACTTGAAACCCCAACTTTTTGGATTTTCGTGTAGTCTTCAAATCCAAGTGAGAAATTCAAAAATATGTTGTCTGGTTAAATTGACGAGTTATTAATTGTACAACTGATAACAAAAAATAATTGATGTCATTCAACTTTTTATTTTTAGTCAACACCAACACGAAAAGTAATCAAAAATTATCAAAATGTTTAAGGCTGTAATTTTAATTAGCAATCTTTAAAGTTGGTGCTGATGAATTTTATCAAGAAATTGATTAAAATTCGCGAATCTAGGCTACTGCCATTTGGATTTCTTGCTGCACGTGAAGTAAAAGGGCAACGAGGAAGTGCTAACAGCTCGCTGCGTGTTTTTATAACCGTGAAAATCTGATTATTCGCACACGACGTTATCAAGCAGCAATTTTTTTGCGGTAGCAGCACAGTGAACACCTACATTTGCATTGATCGCGAAGAAACCGTTCCAAAGTCGTTTGCATACTCATTGAACGACGCCAAAACAACAAACTCTTCAGTAATCGTGCAGAAAACATCATTGACTTAAGTCATTTTAGTACAAACCAAATGGATACTAGATTTTTTATCAATTTGTGACGTGAAGTCTCTTTATGATTTTTCAAAGCCAACTTTGCTAGTTCATAACTCATTTTGATGACATCAGAGTTTACAATGACAAAACGGCTTCGTTAAAATATTGATTGCACTGATTTGTTGATTGTCAAAAGCCTGCGAATGCAAAACGACTGATTCAATTCGCTCAAGAATATTTCCAGTCAGTCACGAACATTTAACTCTTATTATAATCTTAAGTCGAACGCACATGCGCAGATAGATTTGTTGTCTGTTTCACGTGCGGACTGATCTTCAACTATTCAAAACGCACGATTCCATAGAAACAACCTCAACAACAACACCAAAAAATAATTTTAAGTTATTTATAATAAGATATTTATGAAACGATGGAAATAACTGAATTAAGCCAATTTAAATCTATGACGAGCGTAATTCACGACCAACGATTGAATCTGCATGTTGTCTTAATCCCTAATCCTCAACGGTAGCAATGGATGGTTGAATGGGTGCTTGCAACAACAACAAAATGGTTGTTTTGCGCTTGGACGCGTTTGCGTGCAAAACTATTAGCGGCTGCTTCTGAAGACTTGACCAAAGCTTGTTAGAGACACTTGCCGACATTCGCCGAGCGGAAATGCAAGACTTGACGGTCTTGCGCATTCACAAATGACTTAAGTCGCTTGCTTCAATCGCGTGCGCGCTTCTTCATCTCATATACATCAATGAACCAAGAGGAAGCAGTTGAATACATGGGAATGTTGCATCGATTCGATGTCAATTACATGATGATTTCATTATTTGCTTGTATATTGGGTTGACAACATAAAAAACCGTTGTTGCAAAAATATTCTATAAAGGAGTGATTCGAAATCTTCTTCGCCAATTATCGGAATACAATGAACTCGATGCGATCGTTTATTAGCGATAGAAATTGCATAACGAAAACCAAACGAAATTTATCAGAGGATTGGATTTGTATGCGCAACAAAGCTTCATGAATGCATTTTAACAGTAGATGATGATAAGCATAAGTTTTCTATTATCGCATTTTCTATGAATACTTGCAGTTTGTTGTTGCTGTTGTTGGTAGTGAAGAATTGTTGCTATAAGCATGCAGACCACGCCGGGATGCGATAACATCTCGCAGGTCGCAGGACAGCAGGTTGTTAATAATAATTTCATATTTGCAATAATAATGAATTCAATGAGCGATCAGATTTCGTGCCTCTACTGCAAAGGTCGATGCATTGTTTCTTCTTTATGATGTGTTGCCATGATTTGTACGGTTAATCACCCGCGCAATTATCGTTTATTGTAAAGGTTCCCAATTAGTTGTTAATTCATAGAAAATTCCAGCGACGTTAGAAATACGAATGTGATACGAATGAATGAATCGGATTGTGCAATTGCTGAATGATAGCAGATTGCAGAATCGAGGATTCCGTTCTGCAATGGTGAAATTTGCGAGTGAGTGGCTCTGTGTGGGATCGTCAATTCCCTGATAACCCAAACCTACTGGCTTTGAACTTTGAATTGGAACGTTTGGGTCAAACTTTAAAACAATTTACAAGTAGCACTTGTTGTAATGATTCGGTTGGAATTTTATGGAAGTTCCTTCAAATTCGAAGCGTTCATCTTTGGGCAAATGAATTGAACAACTTGTATGGTGTTGTTCAACAACAATAAGAGTGGTTGATAAGTGTGGGCAATGCGCTACGAATTGGGTCACAGAATTAGGTGGCGCTCGCTATTTGAGACAATGAAGCAAGTCATCATTGTCATAATAGTACAAAGCATAATTTTTGTTCATTCAAGCATTCATTCATCTGTTGTACAATTTGAACTAATAAACTTTTGTTTGAAAGCCAGGATTCTGTAAAATAACTCCAAATTTGAAAAAAATTGAAACTAGAAAAAACTGGACCTGTAGCTCTACTAGAACAAAAGTTATGGTGATTTAAATTTTTTGAAATAGCAAAATTATTTTCGTTTAAATATTGAACGAAAATTAAAAATATTACTAGTTCAATTACTAAGGTTAGCTAAAAAAAGACAAATCTACCCGATATTATAAAAAAAAAATAACGTCCGAATCTTCAATTTCAAAAGTAGTACGTGAGAAAATATAGTATCTATTTTATTGTTAAAATTCAAAGAATTCTAATGTAAAATTTAAAGTCAGGTACCATATTATGAAAGTACAACTATTTAACTTTTGAAATTTTCAAGAACGAAGCTGATATCTCAATTAGTTTCGAAGATATTCAATTTTGATTGAAACCATTTCTACTTTTGTATTACAACATTTCTATAAAATATTTTAAAAATTTAAAAACATGTATCGAAAGATGAAAAAGTGACCTTTCATTTGCTTTTTTAATCATGAAAATCGGCCCAGTAGTTTTCGAGTTATGATCAAAAACTCTCTTATGG